>JANTFA010137089.1:0-10869 GCA_026413405.1 Phytosciara flavipes
ATGTCTCTTGAGAAGTTTCCAGAAAATTGAATGCAGAACAAAAGCTGTGAACATATTACGTATTATACAAAAAACATAATCTAGAAGTTGAAAGACCGAAAATTCTTTTGGCTTTCCGGAAAAGCTGGAAAAATTGCAGTGAAAATGGAAAATACTGAGGTCAAAAAACGTTTGAACCTTTCTGACAATTTTTTCGGTGGTAAAATTTTCACGCTTTTATCACAAACTGCACTAAAGATTCGTGCAGGATCTCCACTAAAAATTGACTTCCTGCTAAATACATTTCCTGATGGTTCGTACAGCTATCATTCCCGGTATCGAGAGCGACACCGGATACAAAAGAATCGTAAAATTGAGTGACATTTTTTTGGCCAAAACATTGTTAACATTGTTTAACCGTGAAGCCATGATGGGGCATTTTTAGCCGAGCGAAGAAAACTGTAGATTCTATTGTCTGCTGCACTTTTCTTCGTTAGGCCAAAAATGACCCAGTATGGCTTTACTAAGTTTTACGATTCCCCTGAGATTTGAAAATCAGCCCTCCTCCGGCGTCACTCTCGAATAAAGTAAGAGGCCAAAATCGATGGACTCAATTTCGTCAGTCGCCGGAAATATACCTAAGGCCGTGTGCAGCCGCAATGAATTTAAGTATGTGTGAGATGTTCTCCAGCTAGAACAACGTTTTTGGCCACATTTCCGATCAACAGAATATCTTTAAACGGTCTGAAATCGAAGATACAGTACCGCCATTTTCGAATTTTTACATGAGCGGCTGTACGTTCCGAAGTTTAGCCGGTCTTATAAAAAAATCGGTGCATTTTGGAGACATACCGTAGAACAATTTTTTGCGTGGAACGTGGATTAAAAAAAACTTGTCAAAACTCCAATCATCCATTCCGTAAATTTTACACTAAAAAGGTAGGAGGCTCTAGATCTTCATCTTGTTTTGATTTAAAAGTCCATCAGCGAATGCATCACTTCTACTTTCGTTAGGCAGCATTCATTCAATGTATTCTAAAAATACATGGACTCGAAACATACGACTGAAAGACTCACATTAACAAAGTGTTGAAAATGTAGCACAAACTTTTGAAAACTTTCATTAATCAATTCTAAACAGAAATTGTTGGTTGTTGGAACGTTTGAGAACATAAATGTAGTTCGTATATTGCTGTTAACCACACAAATACGTTTCAAACAACCAAAATTACGTCTATTTGTTAACTTTAACAAAAGTTATTATTTTGTCCCCATTCAAACTATCAAAAATTAATTCTGAATGTGATGTAGAATCCACATGAACGTAGAAACTTAACTACAAATTTCCAACGATAAACCACAATTTTATTCTTCATGTTCAGCTGTCTGCGGTGGTGAACTTAATCTAGAAAGTGGAGGTCGACTCGACTCTCCAAACTATCCGCTCGACTATCTACCGAATAGAGAATGTATTTGGCGAATCACCGTGCAGGAAGAGTATCAGGTTGCTCTAAAATTCCAATCGTTCGAAGTTGAAAATCACGATAATTGTGTGTATGATTACGTTGAAGTACGTGACGGTGACAGCGCCGATTCCAGATTGATTGGAGTTTTCTGCGGCTACAAAATACCGCCGGACATGCGGTAAGGTTAATGAATTCTTATCTTGAGTGTCCGTTTTTTTTTCAATTTTCGAATTTGTTGCTTAAGGTCGACAACGAACAAAATGTTTGTGAAATTCGTTTCTGATGGATCGGTTCAGAAGGCCGGATTTTCAGCATCCTTTATCAAAGAACTTGATGAATGTGAACTGCAGGATCATGGATGTGAACATGAGTGCATAAACACACTTGGCGGATATCAGTGCTCCTGTTACATCGGATATGAACTTCATAGCGACAAGAAGACTTGTGAAAGTAAGTTGTGGCACACTGCGTGTTGAACGATTCGTATTAAGGATGATAGCAAACCATTTTCTCATTATTCCAAACTAGACGCTTGCGGTGGCATAATTGAAGCGCTCAATGGAACCATAACATCACCGTCATTCCCGGACATTTATCCAATGTCTAAGGAATGTGTTTGGGAAATAATCGCTCCCGAACAATATCGCATCACCATCAATTTTACACATTTCGATTTGGAGGGAAACAATTACCATCAACAGGAATGTGACTACGATTCGTTGAGCATCTACTCGAAGCTGGACGAAGACAACGTCAGAAAACATGGAGTGTTTTGTGGCACTCGATCGCTGCCGTTGGTTACTTCGGAAGGGAATGCTATGAGAATTGAGTTCCGATCAGATAACACCATTCAAAGAAGTGGATTTGCGGCCGTGTTTTTCACAGGTATGTTGTTGATTGCACCAACACTTTTTCTATGGTTCGTTGAATAATGTCGCCCGCATGATTTTCAAGATTTTTGACCCTCTCCTCTCCCCTGGACGTCATTATTGCACGAGCTCCCATTTCTCCTTTCAAAGAATGAAATTAATCCTGCGTCGCCTCAAATCTCACATCATTTATAAAATCGCTGTGTAATCCCTTGTTCTCGCAGACATTGACGAATGTGCCGTAAACAATGGCGGATGCATGCACGAATGCAAAAACACTGTGGGATCTTATATTTGTTCGTGTCACAATGGCTACGTTCTGCACGATAACGAATTGGACTGTAAAGAAGGTGGTTGCAAATACGAAATAACGGCTCCGCATGGTCAAATTTACAGTCCGAACTATCCAGATTATTATCCACCGAAGAAAGATTGCATATGGCACTTCAGCACAACTCCTGGCCATCGAATAAGGCTAACGTTCACGGTATTCGAAATGGAACCGCATCAGGTAGAAGTCGACTTCACTGTTCTTTTTGAGGATACTTGTGATCCGAAATGTTCGTATGTTTCTAGGAATGTGCCTACGATCACATCGCAATTTACAATGGTGATTCACCCGATAGTTTTACGTTGGGACGATTTTGCGGTTACAAATTACCACATCCGATATCGGCTTCCAGTAACGAACTGTTCATGGTATTCAAATCGGATGTGAGTGTACAAAGGGGTGGATTTGTGGCTACACATTCGACGGGTAATACATTTTTGGTTGGTGTGCTGGTTGTTTTAGAATTAAAATCATTGGCCTTTTGTCTTTAGCTTGCGGTGGGAAATTGACTGCATCATCTCGAGTGAAACATTTCTATTCGCATGCTAAATTTGGAGGATTCGATTACGATAACAATGCCGATTGTGACTGGGCTATCGAGGCAGAGGAAGGACGAAACGTACAGTTGACATTCTTAACATTTGATGTAAGGATTCGTCATTCACTTGATATTTCTCTGGAGTTTGATGCATTTCCTGATCTCATTTCCAGATTGAAGACGAGAAAACATGTTCGTATGACTTTGTGGAGGTATTTAGTGGATTGGACGACTACAGTGGTCCCTTATACGGACGATATTGTGGTAGCACCGTAAGTTTTTCCTATCCGTGTGATTCATTCGGAATTAATTACCAAAGTTAATTGCTGGGAATTTTTTACATAGAAACCTCCCGATATAATATCCATAAACGAAGCCCTACTCGTCCGATTCCGTACCGATGGCACAATGGTGTTCAAAGGATTTTCAGCGTCATATGTGTCGGTCGATCCATTCGAAGGAAGTGAGGAAATGAATTCAGAAGATTCGGAAATGGTGACACCGTTTCCCGGCTATTTGAGGAGCATATATGTGGCCACATTGGACAATGACAACGACGAGGACGAAGATGAGTACAATGAGTACGACAATTACAATAACAACAAAGTCAAGTACAAGAAAGACGACCAACAACAGCCCGACAATAAATTATCAGCCGAACAATTTGACTAAGTTTAACCTCAGTCCATTCAAAATCATAATGTTTTACTTAAAACAAAAACCAACATAAAAGGTGTCAGTGTGTGCGTGTGTATGTAGGTGTGTCTGTCTGTGCTATATGTCGAATTGTATTGAACGTTTTATCATCGGTTTACTTTCGCATTTTGCATCAACATTTTTTAACAACTCAACTCTCAAAATGTTAGTCCAATTAATTGTAGCAATGCACTTTCTAGCAACCGCGCTGACGCTGTTAAACAAAATTAGTGGGCGGAGAAAATCGGACAGTGTGCTTGTCAGGTTTTTCGCCTCCACCCCTCCAAATTATGTTTAACAATCTCAGCGCGGTTGCTAAAAAGCTGCCTAGATTTTTGTCTTTAAAATGATTGTCAAATTATTTATTTTTGAACTGATGTAAAACCGACGAAATTGGATGGTCAACTTATCGAAATGACTAAAATATAAAAATATCGAACAAATAAAATTATGCTACACAGCAAGGGGATAATCTATATCTCTCTCCTCCCTCTCTGTCTGTCTCTCTATCTCTTTCTATCTATCACATAATCATTAACAAAACGATTGATCTAACGTTATGTGCAATGCTAAGCTTAATGGAACTTACAATGATACGAAATCGAGCATAACGCATGCAATCGTGCTGGAGTGCCTGTTACAACTACTGTAACAACCCATCATGCAGTTGCGTGTCTCGGATTGCAGATACTTGTTTCATCATTTTCATCATGGGAAGTTCCCATTGGGAATTGCATGGTGCGTTGGTTATAAGAAGCATGACAATCTTTCAACTAGTTTTCGATCGTATGAAACTGAAATGAACGAACGCAACCAAAAGATTATATTTCCACGTTGTACGCCATCGCCATCAAAGGTACCAGCGAGGATCGACAATCTTCTCAATAAATGGTCATTTCAACGAGAAAAAGTATCGGTGGAGATTTGCTTGGGTTAGTTCCCGTCCTGTCCTAACAAAACGGTCACATATCAAGGGAATGTAATTTTTTTGGAATTTTGCGGTTCCACCAGTTTCTACGGATTGGGGATAGAAAATGTCTGAGGATGGTTTTGAGTTACTGGGTTCAAGTCGTATGTAAATACCAACCCTTAGAGAGAAAAAATTAGTTCGACCTCGGCATACAATCCGTATTCAGAACCAAAACAACTCCGGGCGCTCTAAAGTTCAACTCATTGAATATGCTGGCATTTTGACGAATTATTTTTAATCGACCCAAAACATGATTCTAGGCAATAGATTGTTCAACGGCGTGTCTTTCAATGAACTCAATTTTTTTTGGATAAAGTTCAATGAAATGAACTACATTTACCTGAAATTCTCAGCGATACGGAGAAGGTCTTGCCAATTAGATAACTGTAATGAGTTTTTTTTTGGTATGCGAAAGGTGTGACAAGTAGCTTTTGGAAATTTTACGCAGTAGATGCGAAAATAGATCCCATGCGCAAAATTCCATGTTAGACATAGAGATTTTATGTGCTGTATAGCAATTTTACAAATTTACTCACGAGGACAGTACTCTTGCGTACGACATAAATAGCTATTTGCCTCCGGAGCATATCGCAAAACTATTTTGTGTTTTATATTTCGCTTTCCGAAAATGGTCGAAAGTATGTGGATAGCTGTAAGTCGATTAAGAATTTTGAATTAGGATTCCTTTCCAATTTTAATGTTAATAAGGAACACAAACCACAGGCGATACTTAGTTCACGAAAAATTGAAGGACTAACGATCTCTCGTTGAAACTGAAAAGAGTGAGTCAATGTGAGCGACGAGTAAATCAACCTGATATGAGTGCTCAACTGTTGTTACATGCTACGAACATTGCTGGTCGTGAAATTGTAATGTTCAAATGTGAAAACGGAACGCTTGAAACAGAGACAACACTATTACAGATGCTGTTAGTGATTGTACACGGAAAACGTTCTATCGGACAAAAAGTACAAAAAGAAAGCAAGATATACTCGATGTGTCAATTGACGGATAAAGGTAAGGAGTACAGAATATATTGAAAACATTACATCCTCTTAAGCTCAAATTTCTATTTGACTTCTATTTGTACAACCACAATGTAATTCAAAGCAATTTCCTCTGCCGACATTATTTCAGTTTTCTCATTTTTACTTTCAACCAATTCTGGAATTTACAGAGAACAAAAATCGTTGTTTCAGGGTTTTAAGGGCGGTTATAATATATCGATGAAACCAGTTTAATTCAAAGGTTATTTTGATTCTATTCATTATATTGAAACAAACGGATGTACTGATTTTGAACTGATTTTATACGTCTAATTGTTATACAACATATGAGTTTAAAGTGTTAGTTAAATTAGCGTTTATTCTAGCTAAGTCTTGGAAGTGCGAAACAAGAATATTAGAGACGAACATGTTACAAAATGAAAAACAAATATTAGAATGACTCGTCATTATATCAAATCAATATCTCTAAATTAATTGACTAACAAACGGCCATTAAGCGACTGTAATAAGTAATACGGAAAATTATAATTAATGAAGTTAATAATTTATACTGTAGAATTGTAATCGCACGTTTTAATAAAATTAATAATGAAAAGAAAAACAAACAAACAAAAAGCATGTACTTTTTAGTGAAACATCATGTTAAAACAAAACCAAAATAGAATTATAAACAAGAAACAAATCGACTGTAAAGAAAGATTTCAATAAAATTTTAGGATGGAACAATTATGAGAATTCATTTAAAAGTTGTAGGAGGATTTCTTAGGTCAACACATTATCCCCAAGAACATGGACAGGATCTGCACAGTCTTAGACTAAGTAAAGTAGAACCAGGAAAAGACATGCTGATATTTCGGTGGTTTACATTCTTTACTGAGGATATACATCTAAGCGGGACTAAAATAAGGAACACCGTGGGCCCCGAAAGTGACACCGCGCTAAACTGCATTTGGCACCAAGAAAAGCTCAAGAAAAATTCTAAGTTGAAAATTCAAATCTTTTAGAGATTGTACGCATTGTACAGACCCACTAGTGTCTATAGTCCTTTTTATCACTTTCCACATCTGTTCAAGATGACCTCAAAATTCGTAGTTTTACCACTTCCAACACACTTCAGACAAAGTGATCATGGTAGACAGCAGTCATACAGCAGTACTATTTTGCATAAAACGATTTTTTACAGTGTTCAAGATTAGCCATGTGCGCCGCCGGTGTCTTAAGCGGTTTTACCACTGTTGTGTTTTCTCATAATGGACCACATACTAAACCCTTCTACGGTGTAGTCATCTGTTATCGACAACGATGTCCGAAATAAGTGATGAGCTGCACATGGCATTTCGTATATATATAGAAAATTGTGTGTTACAACAAATGAAGTATGAAACACAGAACCAAACACTTCGAACAAATGAAGTATATCGGATTTAACAAAAGTATATTGCGATACGTCTGTCGTTTCTGAAAGATGAAATCACGTAAACGCTGGATGTGGGTCGACAAGAAGACGAAAGAGACGGTGAAAGGCGCCTGAACGGCTGAACGAAAAGTCGACGTACATTTTTTTTAAACTGAAATTTTACAAATTTTCGAAGAAATTTACTCACTCAAGAAACCAACATTCCTTGGTACTTGCAGAAGAGAGAACTCACGGTTCAAAACATTTGAATTTGGAGTGAACAAATTAATTTCAACGCATATAAGAATATCTTTCTTACTTTTGCTGAAACAATTTTCAAGCGATTTCAGAGGAAGGGATTCATGTTTTGTTGATGCACGTATTTTTTAGTTTTAATATTTTCCTAGGGTCTGAAAGTGACATTTCTTTGTTGCGCCATTGGGTTAGAACATCAAAGCTAAAATAAAACTCATGGCCCCTCGAGGTGACGCACTTCGGTGATAAAAGAAAAAGTGAAATATTTGGAATTGATCGGTTAATTAGTATAGATGAAGTGCGTCACCACTGGGCTTACCCTATTGAACATACAACATCGAACATATAAACGTACATCCACGAATATTGATAAAATGGAAGGTGGCTTCCTCAGAAAATACGTCATTATGAACTTTTTATGGCTCGTTCCCGTGTCCGTCCTGGCCTGATAGAGAAACGGGCCGAGTGGGGCACAAATTCATCGGACACGTTTTTGGGCCGGGCATTTTTTTCTTATTTCAGGCAGGGAACGGTTCGGGTCGGGAAGAAGTGATGCCCGCTCATCTCTAGTGGGAACTAGTGGAACTAGTGGAATTTTTCAAACTGAAGTGTCTAAAATCTACCTTTCAAATACTTCCACTTCCTAATGTGAGTTGAACGCTATTGGCGTTTGTAAAAAGGAAGGGAATTTTTGCACGTGAAGATTATCTCGGTTCTAAATTATCATTGGCGTGAAGGAAGGTGAGTATTGCCGTGTTAAGCCAAAGGAACGTATCGACTTTAGCGAATCTTCAAACCTTCTGATAAGAAATACATTGCTTCAAAGCTTCCATATGCGATACGTTGTTTTGGCTTAAGAAAGCTAGTGCGGATTTTTTAGAATAGCGGCAGTGAACAAGTTGCTAGTAGTTAGATATCAAAATATCATCAAAAAAGTATTTGTACCAAATTGAAAATGCGTCAATACTGTAAAGTCGAAACAGAGTACGAAATTTATTCGATGTAAAGCTCCCGCACTATTGTATCGTAAGCGAAAATTGCCGAAGAGAATATGTACGGTCTACTCGGTGTACTCGCCTTCATGCCAAAATCAGACTTTGCACTTGGCAACTCGTCAGGCGGTTGCACTTTGAGAGCAACTATATTTCGGAGTGAAGCTGAATGTTCCATTTTGTGTCTTGTCATATTATTCTTTCTGACTATGCGACGCTTCATTTCGTCGAACATAAAAATTGCTTGAGAAGTTTTCATGAAAACTCGAATTTGCTGGAAAGTGAACATTTGAATTGATTGAGCAGTGCGTTGATTCTGTCGAGTTTGATCGGTTTACCTGATTGAATCGTGGGGTCAAACCGAATACATAGATTACGGTGCACAAAGTATTAAAAATGTCGCTGTTCTTATCACACCAACGTAACATTACTTGAGCGATTGTAGTTAAGCCTCTGACCTGAAAATGATACCAAGAGTTAATGATGCACTGGTATTATTGGAAGGCTATTCTCGTCTCACTTGAAATGAATATTTTTTAGTTACGTTACATCGTGCCATATTCAATATGATCGAACTACACTGTTCCATAAGCAATCTGTCTGATTCTGATCGACCAGCGTGCAACATTTTTGCATAGCAGAAATTCGATATCGGTAATGAATGTTTGCCGAGAGCATTCGGTACAGTGCGCGATATTTGCACTATGTGGAAAATGGTCGTTGTAGCGGTTTAAGTTTTCTAATTTCATAGAGCAGCCACTCACCTATAGCACGAAGCGCATTAAGTAGTTCCGAAGAATTGTATTTCCTCTTCAGTATAGCTACATGGTCACGCAAAATATTTTCCAGTATTTTCTCTTCTCTCACATTTTTGCTAAGTCGTTCGATTTTTCGTCTGATTTTTCTAAACATTACTGACCGTTCATTTTTTTGATTTCGTACAGCCCATCCTCGCCAGATCGCTTGTATCTTCGTTGCACAAATATTCCGTTCATTTTCAATTTCCTGTCGGCGTGCTCTCTGAATTCGTTGGAAGTGGTTGTGTTCCACAAGCATCAATTTGTGTCCTCTGAATTTTTGTTGGATGAATATTGCAGCCCGTCGAACTTGTAAAAAATTTTCTCTTTGTTCCTGCATCGTTTTTCTAGCACGCCAACGCCTGGCTATGGTTAATGCTGCATTCATAATTTCTAAGTAATGCAAACGTTGCTTCTGGCCAAGTTTATTAGCATGAAAGCGTCTCTGGATAAGTATACAGCACTCTCGTAGCATCAAATAAGATTCTCGGTCCAATTTCATTGATCTGTTTGCTCGGAACTTACGTTGAACGGAAATGGTCGATTGCTTTAACTTCAAATACTTGAGTCTCGTTCTGTTTGCACGGAATTTCGCTTGAACTAGAATTGCTGCATTTCTTAGACTCGTATATGCGAGATATTCCGATCTCATTTTGATTGTAGCTCGAAAATGAGCTTGAATAACCGAAGCCGCTTTCTTTTGTTTCTGAAATTGCTGTCGAACAGCGGCCATTAACTTATTGGCTCGATATCGTCTTTGGATGTGAATAAGAGTATGCCGTAGGTTAACGTAGTACAAACGTTGCTCTCGCATTAATACATTCGCACGCAGACGTCTCTGCAACAGTAAAGTGACCTCCTTTAGACGATGATATTTTTGGCGCACGATTCTCATTTCTTTTGTTGCTTTAAAGTGAGATTGAATGACCAATACGGCTTTCTTGTGTCGTTGGAATTGCTCTCGATCAGTGATCATTGATCTATTCGCTCGATATCTTCTTTGTACTGATATAATAGCTTGCCGTAGCTTCACATAATCCGAACGTTGCTTCCTCATCAGTACATTGGCTTGATGACGTCTCTGCAAAAATATGGTAGCTTTTCTTAGGCGAAGATACTTTTGCCGTTCCGATTTCATTTTCTTCGAAGAACGGAAACGAGATTTAATGACCGCGACGGCTATCTTCTGTCGTTGAAATTGCTTTCGATCAGCCACCATTGCTCTATTCGCTCGATATCGCCTCTGAGCCGATATAACAGCTTTCCGTAGTCTAACATAATCCGAACGTTGCTTTTTCATCAAAACATTGGCCCGGAATCGTCTTTGAGTGAAGACAGTTGCATCTTTGAGACGCTGGTAATTTTGGCGTTCGATTTTCATTTTCATTGCTGCTTTAAAACGAGCTTGAATTACCAACACCGCTCTAGTCTGCCGTTGCAGTTGGACCTCTACAGCAGCCAATGTTCTCTTTGCCCGGTATCGTCGTTGTATTGAAATGACTGCTTGCCGTAGTCTAAAATAATCCGAGCGTTGCTTTTTCATCAAAACATTGGCCCGGAATCGTCTTTGAGT
>JANTFA010137089.1:10969-22993 GCA_026413405.1 Phytosciara flavipes
CCGGAATCGTCTTTGAGTGAAGAGAGTTGCATCTTTAAGACGCTGGTAATTTTGGCGTTCGATTTTCATTTTCATTGCTGCTTTAAAACGAGCTTGAATTACCAAAACCGCTCTAGTCTGCCGTTGCAGTTGGACCTTTACAGCAGCCAATGTTCTCTTCGCCCGGTATCGTCTTTGTATTGATATGACTGCTTGCCGTAGTCTAAAATAATCCGAGCGTTGCTTTTTCATCAAAACATTGGCCCGGAATCGTCTTTGAGTGAAGAGAGTTGCATCTTTAAGACGCTGGTAATTTTGGCGTTCGATTTTCATTTTCATTGTTGCTCTAAAACGCGCTTGAATTACCAAAACCGCTCTAGTCTGCCGTTGTAAATGGACCTGATTGAGAGAGAAACAAAGGATAAATAGATCTGTGCTTCATGACTACGAAAGTGGTCATCCCAAATCGATAAATCTAAGAAAATGGACCTGATCAGCAACCAATGGTCCTTTTGCCCGGTATCGTCTTTGTATTGATATGACTGCTTGTCGTAGCTTAATGTAATTCGAACGTTGCTTTTTCATCAAAACATTGGCCCGGAATCGTCTTTGGATAAAAAGGGCAGTCTCGTGAAGACGCAAGTATTTCCGCCGTTCCTTTCTCATTTCCATTGTTGCTCGAAAACGACTTTGAATGACCAATACCGCTCTAGTTTTCCGTTGTAATTGAAGCAGATAAGCAAGAAGTATTGGCTTTGCTTGGTATCGTCTTTGTAGTGCTTGCGAAAGTTTTACATAAACCGAACGTTGCTTCTTCATCAGTGCGATAGCCCGATAGCGTTTCTGTAAAAATATGGTCGCTTTTCTTAAACGCAGGTACTTTTCTCGTTCCATTTTCATTTTTCTCGTAGCTCGAAAGTGTCGTTGAATTTTCACAGCGGCATTCCGAAGCTTCACAAAAGATGTACGCGAAGCCTTCATCAACTTGTACGACCGATAGTACTGTTGGATCGATCTGATCGACTTTTCGTGAAGTTTTCCTCTATATTTTTGCATTAGATCGAATTCATTTTCCTGATCGGCTGAATACATTTTGGTTTGATCTACTGGCTTAATGGGGCAGCAATTTGTCGTGCATTTAAATTCGATTCAACAAAATTTACACTGATTTTTGAGTTTGAATTTGAGACGTCCAAATTGAAAAATTAAAGTCAAATTTCATTTGTTGCAGGCAACTTAGAAATTAGTTTGTTGGTTTCGTATCGCCGGCTGTACCAAATTATTGTTTAAATAAAAAATACTTGAGCTGGTTTAGAATAAATATTTCAATCATGCTAACATGGGTCAGAACGGAAAATTCAACGCTCAATGTGTGGACCAATCAAGGAGGGCGATTTGTGTAGAATCAGAACAAATATGCAATTTTTGGAGGCGAAAATATTGTTGGTGCTCTCAAAGGAGCGCGATTGAGATGCGCGGATCATGTGATCCGTATGAACGATGACAGACTGGCAATTGACTCGTGAGCCAATTTGACGGTACAAGGTCCAGAGGCTGTCCTAAGAAAAGATGAATTGAATTCGTAATTGGAAAGTTGTTGCTGAGTCATGGCGAAATTCTGTTGTGAAGTCAGCCGAAAGCCGCTTGGGCTTAGAAAAGGCTGCTGATTAAGTAAGTAAGTAACCTAAATCAGGCACGATGATACATCGATTGGGATGGTAAATTTTTAAAATAACGTCTGAAACCAATTTCAGTGCAAATGATGCATTACATTCAACAACTTGAAGTAAAGCTCAGTTTTATGTAGCTGTATGTTTGCACACATTTCAATGCGACAAATAGTGGAAACGATTTTCCATTTTGATTTTTCTGTTTTATATTGAACAAACAAACCACATAGGCCGCACTTAACGAATGTTTTCGGCCGGTTTTCCTTCGATAACGGGTTTGTGATAACACACTGAATCACCACATAATGTCTGCCTACCAATCCAACAACTGAAAGCAATTTCACTATAAGGTCAAGATCAGCGGTTTGCCTAAATTGGCTTTAAAACCCAACCCGGTCCGTTTCAATTTTATGGAGTTTTTCGGGTTCTCGGTATTCAAATATTCGCATCGGTTATTGAACTGGGGGATTATGCGCGTTACCGTCACTTTGTATCATGTACTGAATTTATTTAATTTAGGAATCCTTTGTAATCAAGGCCGATTTTCTATTGGATATATTTTCCGAACATCAAAAACTTCCTTGAAAAAACGAAAAAAATGCCTTTTGAATGCCAATTCCATTGCATATTGTGTAAATATACATGTAGTGTAAAATAGCGAGGTGTGATGCACTACTTGAGTCGAAAATCCTAAAGCGGAATAAAGAAGTGGGTTCAAACGGGTCTAAACCGCATGTTTTCATGTCAAATGAATGAAGAAAATGTAAGCCAAGCGTCATAGAGGGCGGTAAATGCCATTATTAAGTTCCATGAAATTTAGATCATTAACCCCAAAGGAGTGCGTCACCCCTCGGAAAATAGGCCTTACCTTGCTTGGGAAGATTTCTGCGCCTTTCGTGTACGTATATATACTTCTTATTGCAAATGAACTGGATCATTCATTATAAGAAATTCAATCACTGTTCATTCGTTGGACAGTACTAATAAAAGAATACGGTTCGGCTAAAGAAATTTGATTGAATCAATTTTTGTTTAAGATTTTGTTTTGTCGGACAATGCACAACATATTTAGTTGTATAAACAGAGAGGCATGTAAACTTTCTAGAGAAAATGTAATAGTAAAAAGTGAGCTAATCGTTGAGAAAAATGGTGAGTAGCTAGTGAGTTGAAAACCAAAAAGTTTTCCTGGTACATTCCGTTCAACGGTTTTTGGATGTGTGTTTTGAAAGAAATGAAATAAAACTTTCTCTTCGGTCATTTGAAAACTGGATTACTCGCAGAAAGTCGTATATTACACAGCCTAACATATTAGCGGAATTGGATTTGATATTAGATGTAACACCTTAATGTACAAGTAGAATTCATGCGTTTGGTCTAGAAGTGGTTTGCTAAACTCGAGTTTCATCCTTGTCTTACATTCAATTTGTTTTTTCTACCAAAAATGTAAAACTATCGTCTTAGTTCATACATTTCCCGGTGACTTGATTAGTAGTGGTTCCAAAACCTTCATTATATGAATGTATCTATGATCCCATGATACATCAGGTGATCATCGAATTTTTGGAACCAACCGAACACCGTGCGATAATCCCACAGATTCAGAAGGTAACTGGTAACTCAGAAAAATCTCAAAAATTCTTCAACAAATGGGGCTTCTTAGGAAACTTTGGGTGAGATGTGATAGAACAAGTAAACGTCGTTTCTCAAATAAATTTGAACACACGAACGATTGGTGTCAGCAGCAACCTTTATGTTGGTGAGGAAGAGTGTCTTTGAAAAGCGTACAAAAGGGTGCCCAGTGGAGGGGGAGTAGACCAACAGCGTGAACACACTTCACCTATTAATCCAATACGAATTTTTCCAAGATTTACTGAATTTACAGAATTTTACTTGTTAACACTGCAACCACTGCAGTAGCTTACTATATCAGCCCGTGGTACGTTTACTCATCGTGATACGAGCGATGTAAAGGCGGGAGGGAAAGGCCACATTACATCCCTAGTAAAGTAAAATATTTTCCAGCATTGCAATGTCGCGCCATGATACCTTCCAATGACGTCGAAATGTGCAAAGAGACATTTCTTCTACAGAAACTAGTGGACAGCAATTGACTTTTGCGATCATTTGCTAACAGAAATGTAAATATTTTTGAAAAGTGTGTGAAAGTGTCCATCAGAGGGGGAGTGTGGTCGAAAATTTTCTTTCGACATTTTTGTAGTATATAGACTTTCGTCACAGCGTCTCACTAACGTGGCGGAGCGCCGTGACTATTCATGCTACTATAATTGTAAAACGGTGTATCGGTCCTCGACTTTACAGTATCTTCAATCGAACAAAACGACGAAATACTTCAAACAAAAAGAAGTAACAGATTGGCCAGATATAGATGCAATACGTCGTCTGCCGTTTTTGACAAGTTAGGAGTTACCTTAGTGACAACTACTGACGAAATAGATGAGTGAAATGGAGAATTGTTCTATAGTGAGCGCCTAGCTAAAACAGTGAGTCGAGGTTTTCAAAAATAGTGAGGATAGTGAGTAGTCTACCTCCCCTGTGTAAGTAAAACAACGAATGTACAAATCTTTCGACTAAAATGTTTATTTTTTTCGTCATAAAGTCTTTATGTACATGAGAAACGAAAGCGAATTAACTAAAACAAAGAAACTAATCAAAATAGAGGAGATAAAAATCCGAACTCAAATGTTCATAATATTCAACTTCTTTAAAATTGTATCGAAAGCGAACGCTGAACTTTCAAAGATGTACGGCTTCGCTGTATTATTCATGCCAAAGTCTGGCTTCAACATGGGCAATTGGCTGCGTGCTCGTGTATTCGATCGCGGCGGTGTCGCAGACGATTGTTGAGTCTTATTTTTGCGCATATTGTCCTTCCGCTTGACGAGCCGTTTGATTTCGTGCAACGTGAACAATTCGGCATCGTATGATGTCATGAACTTGCGAATTTCCTGTCGAAACAATTTGGAAATGTGAGAAAAAAATTGTGTCGTCGCTAGATAGAATGATCACTGACCTTCGTCAATTCGGCGCTCTGACAAAATACATAAATTAGGGAACACAATGTATTGAAAATATCACAGTCCTTGTCACACCAACGCAGTAACATTTGAGCGATGGTAGTAAGACCGCGCAGCTATATTTAGGGACAAACAAGAGATAAGCTTTTGGTGTCGATGATAAGCAATCATTCAAAGCACTTACTTGAAACACATTAGCTTTGGTGAGTTCGTACCGCGCCAAATTCAAAATGATGAAACTGCATTGCTCTATGATCAATTTGTCTAATTCAGAACGGATCGCTTGAGACATGATTCCATAACAAAAGGTGACAACGAAATACGAATCACCGACAAGTAGATGTGGTACCATGCGCGATATTTTTGCTGCAAAGTTAAAGGAGATAATTGGCAAAGGGTCAGGCTAACGACAATGGATCGACTCGCAAATTTTATATTTAACATGAAGCCGATTCCACTCACCTAGATGCAACAGCACATTCAATATCTCGACTGTATTGCCTCTGCCACCCTTCTTCTTCAGTACATCAATGTTGTTGAACACCACGTGTTTGATTCTTTTATCCGCTTTAACGTCTTTCGAAATTTGTAGAACTTTTTCCCGGATTTTCTTCAAAGCCATCCCATTGGCCACCCTTCTCTTGCGTACACACCAACCACGCCAGAAAGCTTGAATTTTGACCGCACACTTGGACTGTTGCACAAACGATTTGAATTCAGGTGTCAATTTCCTCTCGTACTCTCGGCGCGCAATAAATCCACGTATGTGCGCCTGCAAACCAAGCACTGTCGATCGTGTTTTTAGCCAAGCATTTCGATCCGCAATCAATTGACGGCGGGCCCGATATTTTCGCTGTATCATAATGGTGGCTGCACGCAATCGAGTGAAATGTTCACGTTCGATTTTCATAGCCATTTTGGCTCGGAAGCGTTGCTGAATGCATACCACCAAACATCTGATCAGTTTGTATTGGTTCGACAGAATTCTCATACGCATTGTTGCTCTGAACCATCGCTGGATCACTATGGCACTGCTCTTCAGTCGGTTGAATTCGGTACGCTGTGCCCTCATCAACATATTGGCTCGATACTGTGTTTGTACTCGAACAACAGCCGATCGCAATTGGTTGTAGACGGCACGATCCTCATTCATGGCTAAATAGCCTCTGTATCTAGTTTGAATGCTGATTGCTGCATTTCGCATCTGTTGATAGTGAGCTCGTTGTTCACGCATCAATTTGCAAGCAACAAATCGATGCTGAATAACCAGTACAGCACTTCGGATTCGTAGATACTGAGAACGTTGAATTCTTCCAATCAAAGCTGCTCTCAAATGACTCTGTAGAATGAGACAGCTGGCCTTTTGTTGTAGGAAAGATTTGCGTTGAATTTGCATGGCTTTGTTGGCGCGATATTTTCGCTGAATGAACACTGTTGCCTGTACAAGCCGTAAATAGTCGGTTCGTTGATTGTTCGCTAAAATATTTGACCGGAAGCGACGTTGGATTAAAATGGTCGATTTCTTCAACTGCTCGAATGCAGCTCGATCCGATCGCATCTGAAGAATGGCACGGTACTTTCTCTGGATGAATAACACATTCGATTTGTAGATGAGGAAAGAGCAACGTTGTTGTATCATCATGAGATTAGCTCTGAATTGTCGTTGACAAAGTATGACCGCATTCCGTAGCGACAAATACGTGCAACGTTCCGCTTTCATTAGTTGCGTAGCTCGGTAATACTTTTGAATTGTTACAGCAGCTGCTCGTTTCTCTTGATAAATTTGACGTTGTTCTTTCATCGCAACATTAGCTCTGTAGATGGTTTGTATCGTTGTGACTGCAGTCCGTAGTTTCACATAGTGAGAGTTTTCCATTCTCATCAACTTGTTCGCTCTGTAAATTCTTTGCACGACAATTGTCGACTGTTTCAATTGCAGAAAGTCCTTGCGTACAGTTTGCGTTAGTTGGTACGATCGCACGTATTGCTGAATTTTGATCGTTGCGCAACGAATTGTTAAGAATCTTTCACGTTCAATTTTCATTAGTTTGTATTCTCTAAACCGTATCTGAATCATCTTGACCGATCGAACGATTGCTCGATATTCGGTAATTTGTTTCTTGGATTCGATTTTGGCTCGGTATCGACGTTGAATGACAACAGCTGCATTTTTGGTGCGTAGAAATTCATTCCGTTGTTGTCGCATTGCACACTTAGCTCGATATCGCCGTTGAATGTACAAAGTGGCCCATTGCAAGAGCTTGTAATTCGAACGGACTTCTTGTGCCTGCAATTTCGCTCTATACCGCAACTGAACATTGACAACACTCTGACGATACGATAGATACTGCTGCCGGTCATGTCGTACGAGTTTCAAAGATCTAACCCATCGTTGAATGATTGTTGCGCTGGATTTCTGTTTGACAAACTCGTTCCGTTCACGTTTCATTTGCATTTGAGCTCTGAACCGTTCCTGAATGACAGTAGCGCTCCATTTGAGTTGCTTGAAATGGTCCAAATCGGCCTCCATCGCTTTTTTGGCTCGATACATGCGTTGAACGGAAATAGTCACCTTGATTAATTGCAAATAGCGTTGTCGCTCCGATCGCATTTCCAATTTTGCACGGAACATGGTCTGAATGCGTATGACTGATTCACTGAGCTGTAAATAGGCTTTTCGCTCAGACTTCATTAGTTGAGTGGCACGGAAACGTTTCTGGATTTGGATGACGTGACGCTTGATGTGTTGATATTCTGCCTGTTGAATTTTGGCGACTTTGTTAGCTCTGTAACGTTGCTGAACAAATCTACATGCCAAGATCAACTGTCGATATCTGGACTTCTCTTCGCGCATCATTTGCAATGCTCGATAGTGTGATTGGATGCAGATGGTGGCTTTTTTCAACTCAACAAAATTCGTCCGTTGCTTCACCATTTCTCGATTGGCAACTACTCGCCGTTGAACAAAAACTATTGCCTGAAGTATCTTCACATATTCATCACGCTCTTTTCTCATCAACAGTGTCGCTCTCCATCTTAATTGGATTTGTTGTACGGCCAATTTGATTCGTAAATATGTCTGTCGCTGCTGGCGCATTTCTACAGTCGCACGGTAACGAGTTTGTATGACGCATGCTGCTTGCCTTTTCATTTGAAACTGCTTCGATTCATCCAACATTTTCATTCGGGCTCGATAGCGTTGCTGTACGACAATCGCTGCTCGTTTCATTGCCTCATATTCTTTTACTGCTTTTCTCATTTCCAGACGAGCTCGATAGCGGACCTGTATGGTTTGAGTAGCTTTCTTGAGTTTCACAAATTCCTGTTGCACTCGTCTTGCTTCAAGCGTTGCACGGAAATATTTCTGAATGCACAATGCGGCCTGTTTCTTTGTCTGAAACCCGCTTCGCATCTGCTTGCTTTGCAAATTGGCTCGGAATTGTCTTTGGATCGTAATGATTATGTGCCGAACGCGTAGATATTCAGTTCGCTCCTGCTTCATTAGCAGATATGAACGAAATCGTTGCTGAATGATAATTGTTGATGATCGTAACGTCAAGAAGCGACGCCGTTCCAATCTAATTAGGCAAGTCGCTCGATAGCGTGTTTGCAGCATCGTCGCACATCGGTTCTGTACGGCAACTTCATTTCGCAGTGAAACAATTATCGGCACCAGAGATTCAATTTTCTTAGCCAATCGCATTCTTCTATACCACTGTTGGATTATGACAATAGAATTCCGTTGATGCAAGTAGTGGTTCCGTTGTTGATTATAGAGACAGGTGCGCTGATACCAGTGTTCAATGTATTTGACTGCGTTCGATTGGCGTTTGAAGTGTTTTTGGGCTAGGTAACGACGTATGTGTGACTGCAAAATGATCGCTGCACTGGTTCTCTTTGCATACCACATTCTCGTGCATTTTCTGGACAAATAACCGCGATAAGCAGCTTGTATGCGAGTGGCTGCGGCTATTTTCGCTCGGAGCAATTTTTCTCGAATGCGTTGTTTGATGACCACCTTGAGCCATGACCGACGCCACCATAACTGGATCGAAATTGCTGCTGCGTTGAATTTGGGTGCACGGAATTTGTAAATGATTTGCCATAAGAGAGATAAAGTCTTTTCACGATGACCATCTGCAATGTCTGCGGCTACGATTCCGCCTGAAATAAATTTTTCGTTTTGAAATTGACATCAATGTTTCGGTCGATGATGCAGCAGCAAAAACTGAACTTACCAGATATGGTGAAATCAGCACTCCTCAGAGCATTCAATGCCAATTCAACGTTGAACACCTTCTGTAATCTCGAAATAGCTGGCACACGCAACTGATTAACCATATCGTCTCTGAGTAAAATAATTTCCATTACTTTGGTCAACCGGATGCCGTCACGTAGATCCACAGCCAGATTTCGGAACGCATAATCAAATTCCTCGATGTACGTTTGCTTATGGGTCAGCACGATACCGATACGTTTCAGATCTCGTTGAATGTCGCCCATGTTACCCAATATCAATGACGAAAATTTGCACAAAATTTCCTTCGTTTCCTTGTACGGTGAAGTTTTGATGAACAGGCAGGGATTGTGCGTAATCATTTTGTTCTGCTTCGCACTGTCCAAGTAGATCAGCAACATGAACAACTTTTTCAGCGTAAATTTCTTCAATGGATCCGATTTCTGCGACGAATATTTGCTGTATTTTTGCTCCAAATGTTTGTTCCTGAACAATCGATTCACGATGAACCGACTCAGCGACATAATGTCGAAATTGTGGCTCATGTTAATGATTTCACCGTAGATGACTTCGAGACTGATCCGAAGCCACAACGGATTGAAATGCAACAGCAACTGAAGAATTTCTCGCTGTAAAACGATATCCAAATGCAATTCGAGTCCATCGCGCATCTTCAAATGACCGCGTTCGATCAAAACGCACAGCTTTTGCAGCATCGACGTCATATTTTCGCTCATATACAAAGTAGTTGCAGTCTTTCGCAAACTTTCCATCCGATGTTTCGTCAGGTAGTGTGCTGACACTTGTTCCTTCGTCTCGGCGGTATTCACATCTTTGCCACGGACATCATTGAACAATTTACCAAAATCGACTTGTTGCTGCTTATCACTGTCGATTTCCCATGGAATGGCGACCAGTGCGTTTAGCCATTTCTTGAAATTAATTTCATGTTTTTCGATGCACTCCTCGTCCAAATACATCGACATACAGAGGAATGGATCGTTGGTGGTCGTTGCTGCAAACACATCGGGATTTATGACCGCTGCAAAAGAAAATGAGAAATTGAAAATTGGAAGAAGAAAAAACGTGCTGCCGAACTAGACACTTACACTTGAAGTGGTGTTCCGGATCAAAGAAGACGACTCTCTCCTCCTCTTGCTTGTGTCTGGTTAAATTCAACTTTGGAATGACATAAGGAAACTTTTTCGGCTTAACACCACCCCAATTCGTTGACCGACGAACCGACTGACTGCTTGAATGGATGCTACTGTTCGAAGACGAGTCCAATTTGGTTCTTTTCGGTGGAGACCATTTCGGCGCCGGTCGACGCTTGTGATGCTCGGTATCGTGGGTCCTTTTCATAGCATAGTTATTCACTGGTTGTGGCATTGCAAATTCGCGTCGATTCATATCGCCCATCAGCGAAATACCATGTGACTTATCCAGATCGAAGCGACTCGATTGGGCCAGAAAATCTTGTTCCTTAAAGCTCATCACACTAGCACCGAACACACTGCTTGCACTCGATTGATTTCGTTTCTCGTTTTCCTGGAAACCCGTCTCGATGCTCTGATAGAAGTAGCGATTGTTTTCGATTGCATGCACCTCCAAATCATCCGTTAAATTTGGCATTGAGCCCAGATTGTCTCGCAACAGCTTTTGTTTGTTGGAAATGTCGTCAAGATTTCGCATGGACTGAAACTTTTTGTGCAACGTATCCATGCCGTGTTGACTGGTCCGGTCTACTTTCACTTTATCGTTAATCGACTCGACTGAAACGTCCGGCTCTTCTTTTATGTTGGACAGACTCAATGCTGGTACAATTGTGTGAGTTACGTTGAATATTGGCCCAGCCGGTGTGGGCAGTGTTCCATTTTCGATGCATATTGATCGTGTCATGTCGAAAAGTTTCCTACGTGGATCCGAATCAGCACTTAATTGTTTCGGTTCCAACGCATTCGCTACTCTGTCGACTGTGGACGCAATGTTTGGCTCAAATGATGTGATTTCCATGGTATCTGATGGATTTCGTGCCGCATAAGTCGAATTGTATGTTGGTTTTGTAACGGGAGTTGGCAACGAAGCATATTCAATGTCGTCAATATCAGCAAGCTTCACAATATCCTTCTCCTTGTGTCGATTGACCGGCGTAAATTGAAAATCATCGAATAAAGCTGTCACAGACATAGTTGGTGATCGTGGCGGACTTTGATTCTCCTTTCCATGGTTCTGTGGCAGTCTGTTCTGATGATTGAAAATATTCAGTTCACTCAATGGCATTTGACCAGCTGATGCATGGCGTGATGTTGTTGTCTTCGATACGGTCACAGACGAAGAATCTCTCAGTGTCGTCTTGACTCTGTGCTGATTCGACTGCATTGCATGCCGTAAGAGAGCTTGCGGCGGTGACGGTGATTTGATTTTCAGTTTTCCGGTAACAATTTTCGACGTTTTCGTTGAGCCAGAGGACGGTTTCGTTGGCTTTGAGTTCGTAGCATTCGAATCGATTGACTTGAATATCAACGCCACGTCCTTCTTGAAGTGTCGGTCATCGATTATGGTAATCGTGTCCTTTGTTTTGACTTCAACCTTTGGTGTCCAAACAATTTCCATTGAAACGGAGCCGTTCGCTGGAACTGTGTTCGCAGTCCATTCAAAGTCTACACCAAACGAATCATCAATTGATGTCTTCAATGTAATCTGAATAATAAATTGGAGAATGTTTCCTCATTATTTGATTCAATGTATACATCCGGTACGGAATTCCCTTACCTCTAAGTCTTCGTCACACGGATTTGTTACATTCAGAAACCGCCTAGCGGTCTTTGTCACTGGAATGTCTTCAAATGTAACAACGGATTTGGCGGAAAATGGTGCAAGAGCAACAATGGTTGGCTCTCTAGCTGCATTTTTACGCCGTGCATTTTTAACGCGAGTGGGTGTCACGACAACCTGAAAATTTGTAAAAAGAATTTTTATTTTACCATAAGCAATTAGAAATTCCTCCATTCTTGGCAGTGACGTGTTTTTGGTTGACATAAATGAAAATCATATCATGTTTTCCTTCTGAGCAAATGTACGGTTTTTGCGTTAATGTACGGTT
>JANTFA010137090.1:0-12775 GCA_026413405.1 Phytosciara flavipes
TTTATAATACAAGAGAAAAAATATGCTGACGCTGCTGGCTGGTGATGGATACAGAATTTTGTATTGGATGCATGTGGTGTGGATGGTAAAAGATTTCGACTCGCCGTTTTTATTGTGGTTTTCCGTTTGTTTTTTGAAGCCTGCACAGACGGCAAAAGTATGACTGATGGATGCTATAACACGATCTGGTACTTCTTTTGATCAATTTTTTTTATCACAATCGTCTACTTCATTAGTTAAATTCTAAAGTTAGCTGTATATATGACCACCTCATCTATATCTTGTTGATTAGTTCTTTCATTTTTGTCTGCAACAGATGAGGTTAGTAATTGATCAGCATTGGTTGAGGTTTTTTCCCAGCATCCACTTGTTATGTAACTTTTCTTTTGTATGATTTCGCATCATCATCGAATGTTTATCAAATGTTTATGAAGTTTAATTGATAGAACTGACGTCACTCAAACCCGTTTGAGGGTTTTTGGAAAATATCAAATGTTTTGGAAGTTTATTTGGTGTAACTCGCGTCAACTATTCCTCTAATTTGATGGTTTTTGGTGAAAAATGGAAATACCGTTTGCACACTGTGCGACCAGTGTATGAAGAGAATATTTTTAATGATATTTTTTGACAAAATTGGTAGGCATTCGTTGTCGTACGCTTTTTTGCGTTCAAAAATCTGTCCCAATCGACAATTTTTTTTTTTGCAAAATAGCCCTAAGACAGAAAACTGCAGTGGAACTATTCACACCTAATACGCATTCGCTTTTTCACCTTGATTCTCGCCATCACTGCAATGGATAGCTGGAATTTTGACAACTTCGACGGAAAACATCATTCTAAGCAAAAAATCGCTCTACGGTATGCCTCTAAAATGCTCAGATATTTTTATAAAAATAATTTTGAAAAATCGACACAAAATGAACACATTTTTGTCAGCCGCCTAAAATGTATCTGAGGCCGTATGCAGCCGCGTTGAATTTAAGAATGTGTGAGGTGGTTTGTCGCTAAAAATACATGGTGGGCAACATCTCCGATCAATATAATTTCTGAAAACATTGTAAAATCGAAGTTATAAAGCTGCCATTCCAGAAATTTTACATGAGCGGCTGTACGTTTGATATTTAAACGAACTTATACATTTTTTTTGTTAAGAATGATGTTTTCCGTCGATTAAAAATAACTTGTCAAAACTCCTAATCCTCCATTCTCTCTCACACTTCATCTTACCTCACTTCAATCTAAATAGCTTCAATATAAGTGGACACACACCCCACGGGCGAGACCGAGTCGAATTGTCGTATGAAATTGCATGCAACACTTTGTCGTTATGGAACCCCAACAAACAACCCATAAGGCGTAACGTTGAAAATCGGAAATTCCTTCCGCACTTGTAAATGAAAACCCAAAATAAGAACAACCACCTGGCAAGGAAAACCAATAGGAATAGGAATAAAATCATTAGAAATTCACCCTGTCACGAGACGGAACATAATCCTTAGAAAGTCTCGTTTTTATGAGACAAGTATCATAATCAAACAACAAGATCCTCCTATTGCGGAGGATTTATACATTTTGTTGATCTAATGCCTTTGAAAGTGTTCATCTAAATTCGTTAGTAAAGTAAAGAACAATTCAAACAATTCACGCCTTGTAACAGTTTCGACTTTGAGCCAGTGGGGCCAGTGGGTGTGATTTCATTTCGCGGAGAATCTTAGCACAAGTATTTTCGCTAGTGTTTCTAGATCCATTCAACTGTTTGTACAGTGCTCAGAGGTGAACTGTGCGACTAACCTTGTGACATCTAGTGACATCTCCCAACAATGTCTTGACCGGTAGGCCGTGCGACAGCACTGAACCTAACTAAACCAGATTCAATCAGCTGTGTATACACGTCTGAAAATCGGGTTTTTTGCCACAGGTGGGAATCGAACTCTCAGCACTGGCAACTTCAATCGTTTAGTGAAAAGGGGACGAGTTAACCATTACGCTATTGAGTCGACTGACTTCAACATAATTACGATTAAATGTACCAGATCTGTATGACTGCATTTATCCATTTCCTCAAAAGGTTACTCATCTCGTAAGCATGAAAATTCACATTTCAACGACCTTGTGACATCATTTCCTCCGACCAGGTTACCTCCTTCCTTCGTTGAACTTCTTAGCTATTTTTGAGACTGTTGTCGTATGGAATATGGAAAATGGAATGCATCGTGTTCAAATTTTTTGCAGTGCTCCTGTTTGCACACCGCTCACATTACGTATATCTTTACCCAGAAAATATGAATATGAATTTCATTTTGCCAACTCTTGCATTATTGCAGGAATCATTCAATGTCAATACTATCATTGCATTCATGGAAATGGAAACGAAAGAAGGCAAAAAAAATGCATTTACTTAAAAATTTTCCATCAAAAAACAGTCATGCATACGATGATCGATATAAACTGCTGTATTTATTCACTTGTGTGTCTCTAGAAAAGTGTATTGTTTCGTTCATGCTAGCAAATAAAATACAAAATTCGAGTTTTCATGAAAAAAAAAACTGTTTTTTTCGGTTTGTTGTTGCTGCTGTTTCAATTCCATTTTTGTATTGGGTACACTCACTGATGCTCTATATAAGTAGACCCAGACTAAAATATCAATATATTCTGATGTTTCAACCGGATTGTGTGTATTTGCAATTTGTGTACACAGAAAACAAGGGTTCTGGCTTTAGGTTTGAGTAACATATGTACTTTAACTTTGGCTGAATGCCAGTTGGTGTATAGTTTCTAGAATTTCGGATCAGAGAGGCAACAAAAAAAATGTAATACAGCGGAATGAGTGTATCAACTAAAACCAAAACTACTATTATATTGCCCGAAGTTTTATGGACGTTACGTTCACCGTTTGAAATTGCATCGGACATGGGGACATTGTAACATCATTGGATAGTCCACAGTAGCTTATGCTTCGTGATGGCTTATTGAGTTTTTTTTAGTTAGAAGTAAATTGGGAAAACAGATTAAAAATTGTGTAAGAAAACTGTGCATTGGACAGTTGCTTGTTCATTGACATCATTTACAAACTACAAGCGAATTAGGGTAATCGTCAAGCAGTTGACTACTTCATGGAGCCGATGTACCGATGAGAGTATCTGTTTGTGCACATAACTCGACGCTCGGTTAAGTAATTATAAAGTGGAATGGCAGTTGAAGACGAAAGCACTGGTAGCAAACCAATTTGCATTAAACTGAAAACGGAAAAGCAAGTAAATTGAAACTAACGAAGTACCAGAGCTGGCTCGAAAAAGCCCTTCGGTCGTTCTATGGAGAAAATTTTCAAAAGGCCCTTCGTTCTGTTTTGTCCATACAAAATCCAAAAGGCTCTTCGGGCATCGCCCAAATGTCCATAGGGTCAGACCGGGCCTGCGGAAGTACAAGATTTGATATTGAAACGAAGAACTTACAGGACAAAGTTTACAGATTCAATCGTTCAGTTATCAGTATGCTGTTCGACTACACTTTACAGGAAGTTAACTGACAGAGACGATTGAGCAAGGTTTGAGTTCAAGGTTAAACGAATAAGGTGCTAGTTGAGAGGACTGGAAAATTGGTTAGTTTCGTGTGGTTGGTTTCTTCTTTGAATTTCCAGCAGAATTTCAAGATAATTTAGGACCAGCAAGTTGTGCCCCGAGCTTGTCTGAGCCAAAATTTCCTTCATCTGTGCCTTGTAGAAAGACACATTGTCTAGCATAACTATCAACACATATTTGAAGCTTTAAATATTCGGTAGAGCAGTTCAAAATTAATAACACGGGCTGTTAGATCATTGATACAATAATATACGAAGCATGTTCGGTATGTTTTAGGCATTGATATCAAATACATGATGTTCAATATATGTTTTGTGTGTGCATGTTCTTCGGAACACAAAAACCACATTGCAACATTTTCGGGTTTTTGCAAACAACTGCACATTTGCATAGAACAACAGTGTTGTGTGTAAAATGATGTGGACAAAATATTGTGTGTGCCCGCTCGTTACATTCATGTGTTGATTTCAACTATACGAAATATTGATCATGGACAAATTTCGTTGAATAAAATATTTCTCGTAGCGCCCACCATTTACATAACACTATCCATAGTTTGTGTACTCTAATTGAACACCGTTCAAAAGTTGAAAACATTCCTTTCTGCAATTCCGGGCCATAATCATCACCTCCTCATGTTAGGTGTTTGATGTCAAATGACTGAAGATTTTTTCAATGAGAGAAATGTTTCGTGCACAATTCCTAACCAATTTTTCGAAAATAAAAATCTGGCTGAGATCAGGTTGGGAACAACCGACACCAAGAGCATTCTGATCATTAAACAACGAGTCAAGTCATTCGGCCATAGAAGCACACAATTGTACCGCAGGCGTGAGGCGTATTTGTGCGTTGGTACTTTGCATTGGAAAGGTGTGGTTATGGCCTCAAAAAATGTTGTTTCTAACACGGTAGGTATGCTGGTATTTTCTCGCACACGCTGTCTTGTCGGCGTCGGCGGCGCTGAGGCCTCGGACTTCGATCTTTAATGCGAAAAAATAACTTCATACCTACCCCGGTAAAAAAATAGCTATTATGCAACCCAGGATCATAATGTTTCAGAACTATTTTAGATGCATAAAAGCTGCATGAATCTGGTTGGAAAAGTGCTTTATTGGGCACATGGTGCATATTTTCTAATCTTCATTGGAATAGTATTCCAATCAAGCAAGCCTTGTACGAAAGTGGTAGGGCTAGCTCTGACCGCAGGAACACCAGTTGAATCGATCTGGTAGAATGACCAAGCTGAATCTGGCTCTGAAAGTATCTAGGCTGTCCAGAATAGTGATGTTCAAACAAAAACGTAGCAGCACAAACTTTAAGAAACGTATCCAAGGAACAGCATATGCTATCAAAACGTAATATACTATTGATGGCGGAGTTAAGAACTTTCCACGACACCGAATCTAAGCAATGATAGTATACACCACTGCAATAAAATCAATGTGAGGGAGTAGGAAAGCCTTCGCTAGGATACAACGTGTCTTTAGCGGCATCTGGCCTGCGACGACTGTTTTCTCGTGTTTTCACTGTTCATTTCCCCATTTATATTTCCGCTTCAGTTCCTACTAGGGTGCGTAATCATTTACCCAAAAGCGAGGACACTAGTGCGTAAAGACGTCTATAGAACTGCTCTGCAATGAATCATTTTTTTAAAACTCGTCCCTTGTTAAAATTGCTGACAGGAATTTCGAAAGTCCCGTCCGAAGTCTCATTTATAAACTGAACTCTATGAAAAATTCATCAAAGTCAGGTGGCATTTACTTGGGATATAGACAAAAAACACTAAAATCCAAAATGGCGACTGGCGGTCATTTTCTTAGGTTCCTTTTCGTCTTTACCTTTTGAATAACAGCACTGTACAGCCGAGTAGCTCAAATTATAAATAACTATTTTATAAATGCTGATTTGGCCTCTAGGGGTGACCCCAGAAGGGTTGCCCTTACTCCGGGGTTCGAAATCGTGTTTCACAAACGTAAGGATCGCAATACTGTACATAAAGTCTTATCCACAAGTTGTGCCTAAACATGAATGTTGCGTTTGGATTCCAGCGTAAATCATGTTGCATCAATAGCTGTATCTCAGCCAATATAGAAGCTAGAATTTTTTGATGCTCCACTAAACTATCAGAAATGTTATGGAAAAGAATATTGTAGAACATACGAAAACTGTTGCAATCGTATTTTTAAAGTTATACGCAAAAATGTCAAGCGTCACAAAATTCATGGAATTTCCCGGGAGGGAAGTAGTACAAATAAACATTTGATAGAAGAATAAGTAAAATAAGATTTTGATAATAAATGTTAAAAACTGTATTTAATTCGTTGATTGTTTTGAAACTCGGCTTCGTCTCGAGTTGTCAGCTTGAGCATCTATGGAAAAATGTGTTTCCTTGTTGCTCTGAAAATCATGTCGTTCTCGTACACAAGAGCCTCAAACCGGCAGTTTTTCAAATTATCCGACCATAGTTTGATTGTATGGCTAGCCCTCAATGAATGCATCATCAAGTCTGTTAGTCTCTATTTAGAAACGCATTTCAAATGTAAGCCTTGCAATCGACTACAAAGGACTTACAATTACTCCACATTCTATGAACGTTTATACATATCCGCATAACGAATTCGAAATATCTTAATACACATGGTACGAGTACGAGCAATGCCATCTCGACAATAATGAATTATTGTTAGAGGTTTTGCCACATTAATGTGGCAACTTGGTAACATAATGCAACAAAGCCTTGTGAAACATCGTCTATTATTGGCAATTAAGCAGGTGGTCACCATCATTCTGTAAAATAATTTATATCCATCGCATGCACTGGTACATAAGTAAATCTCTTAATTATCTGTTTAGTTATAATACGAAATATGTAGCCCAGTCAAACTGCTGGTTTATTATACTAGACATAGAACATTGAACAGAGCAAAGGGTTCGTGCAATATTGACACGTTCACATGATGTTCCAGATTGTTAACCTCTTCTCTTTCCCTTCGTCAACATATTTCCTATTCCTACAACATGGCTTGTCTCGTTTTCTCGACACCCCCTCCTCCTCTAATACGGACGTTATTATTGCACGAGCCCATAGAGTACCGAATAACGGTCGAATTAAGTTTGCAAATTAGAATCGTCGTCTGTGCTATTCGGTTCAACAACAAAAGAGAGTTCGTACATACCATTTACATTTCAAATTTGACTTATGTTATTTATATTCAGCTATATCAATCTGAATAAGATTGACGAAATAAACTTCAAATATAATTGTTAGACTGAAGTTCCAAGTATGGAATTACCCAGGCCATGTTGTACATTAAATGTCGTATGTATAGAACCTCTGCTCTGACTGTGTATATAGACGTTGGATATAAATTTTAGAACGATATTCCTTTCCATTCCAGCCCATTCGTGCAGTCTAAACGAAACTCAATAAAATACAAAATTATACACATGGGTTAAAACAAAACCAAAGTCTCTTTGTATACACTTGATACATCCACGTTATAGAACATTTGTAAAACTTTGGCCATAACATAATTAGTTTCTTGGGTATGATTACCGAACAAAGCTGCTCTCCACTTCACATACATGTGTGGGTGGTGGCGACCCCGAGATTATTAGCTTAATGTAGTCTCTTTACATCATGTGCATATATAAGTACACACACACGGTATACGATCAATTTAAGTACTGGATCCCGAACAACAATTCTTAAATCTTTACAGAATAAGCTTACGTTAGGTATCATATCCTATCCTGATGATAGAATTATTATTGAGTGGGGTTATCCTTTTGTTTAGTAATCGCCTAATTTTCGATACAAAATCAATAGCTTAATTCGTTTTATATGACATGGTTGGATAATGAGCTTTGTTAAATATTCAGATATAATCCGATGGCAAAAAGTCTTTCTTCGTGGCTTTTTAGGATTTTGATTAAATACGTTTCGATGTGTTTCGAACGTGGGCATGAATGTTTATGGCAACAGTAATTTTAATAATGCTTTTTAGAGCGAATGAGAGCTTACCAGTACAGCCGGGGGCGACTATTAGATAGAGAAAATCATTACATTTTACACAGACGACAAACATTGACTACGCAAAATCTACTTCATTCGTTTTAACGTACTTCACTCGCCGAGTCTCTTTGAAAATGAGTCAACAGCTACGATAGTACTGTCATTGACATCTCGATGTTGACAATCAATGCTTGGAACAGGTCTGGTTTAGGTCAGGTCAAAGAAGAACTTCCAAACCTGACCTGCAGTGAAACGAAAATATCTGATCTGACCTCTCCTATTTGGTAGGCCAATCTTATTCAGCTGTAGTGTCCAAAGAATGTCTCATGGTAAATTTTGAATAAATTGCTAAACTACGCCCACTGTTGAATCAAAATTACCATTTCATTCCGTTTGTGGTCGAGGCTATGCAATCCAGAAGGGAAACGTTGCATCGGTCAGGGGTTCATTTGTAGAATCGTAGAAGATTTTTTATTTTTATTTGTGATTTTAAATCAAATTGAAATTGAATTAATGTAACGACAGTCAAACATGTATACGTATGCTACCTATCAAATTCAGCTGTAGTGTCCAACGAATATCTGCGCTGAAGTCAATTCTTTCTTCGGTGATTTACCAAAATTAATCGAAGAAAATCGAAGCCATGGTAAATTAGTTTGGTTTCAGGTCTACAGTTCAGGTCAGGTTTTCTCTGGTCAGTTTGAAACAGCTTTAAGATCGTGTCTGATCAGGTTATTGAATTTCAGGTTAAATCAGGCTGTCTGGTATAACAGGTCAGGTTTTGACGAAATTCTGCTGCACAAAATTGTCCAGGGTCTCTCATGCTGAATTCTCTGATTTAATTTAATGTACCTCAGCGAATGTCAGACCAACAGTTACTAAGAAATAAGTTGCAAATTCTCCAATTTATCGACTCATGAATTGTCGCAATAACTTTTCTTCACCAGTTAACATTAGGATTCAAGAATCGGAATCTTCTATTTTGATCTTCTTCGTCGATAATATTGAGTACGAGCTGTTTCTAGCAGGATGATGACTTTTGGATTAATATTTTCTTCAGGGTTCAACGCATTTTTATTTACTTATTTTCGGGATGACAATTCAACATTGACTTAGTAGGAATGGCACCGAAATTTTTGCATGCAACTTACCATAGATGGCAAGCATATCAACAGCGCTTTTATCTGCTCTATGGCTTCATTTGTTCAAAGCATTTTCAAATTATACATTTTGGATAAGACCAAAATAAGCCGGAGAAATTCATTTGATTTTTGTCGATTCTGTCGATAACACAGATGTGTAGCTTCGTCTGTAAGGCTTGTTAAGCCAGGTGAAGTAGATTTCAATTCAAGTTTTCAGGAGTTTTTACTTCAAGAATGCTTTTGTCAATATTCGCAAAAATTATCCAGTTTTTATTGAGCTTTTCAGGGCAACGCGTTATTCATAACTTGAAATTTTCCTACTTCGAAATTCTTATTATGAATAAAGCGGTGCGAAATTCCTACCGCGTATGGGCGTGAAGCTTCTAGCAGCCGCTGATAGCTACACTTTCAACATTTTGAATTGTTTATATTCGTCTGGACTGAATTATAAGGAATTTCAGTCCTGGAAGGCACTTCTTGACGATTTCTGTTAGAGCATAGATATTGTTGAAGTTTTCACCACTTGTCAGCAAATTTTTTTAGTTCAATATGGCGCTGATGTTGGTTTATAAAAATGAGGACGTCCCTGACGGTATTTTCAGGACAAGCTAGTACCAGGTCCCATGCATTTTTCAAAATGTTTAGAGTGAAAGTACTACCAGTCATCACTAAAGAGCGCCTCCAATTTGAATTTGCTTTGGAACTCGGTTTTGTCACTTCCACAGTATACGAAAAGCCTGAAATTAGAAAATACAGCTTTAAGACATGCCCTTCCTATAACAAAAAGTTTTCACAGCCACCAGCGCAGCGCGTCATAAATCATTCACAGACAAAAGGCTAAAAAGGCTTGATGAAAAATCTCTGGAATGCAACGAACTGTCTCAGTCGGAAATGTGCTGTACGGGAATTTATCGTAAGAAGAAATAAAACCTCAAATTTAATTTTAACCTTGGCAACAGACGACACATTATATTGAATCTAAAAATGAATATTTTCTTTGATATATAAAAATTGTTTATCACTCATCCATAAAGATTGTCAAACACTTTGCTAAAGTGGCTTTTATAGTGCTGCTTATTTAATGCCCGAAATTGAATTGAATGGCTGATGGTATGAAAATCTCTCGTTTTCGTCAATATAATGTTGATTTTGATCGGCAGATTGCCAATTGGCTGGCAGAACAATTTTGTGGAGCGGAATTTTTTTTTCTTTGGTGCTGCTCGTCGGATGGATATTATGTAGAGAATTTTATGAAATTTTTTTTCGCATGAAAAAAAAACGTTTTGCAATAAAATTTTATATTATTTTTCATAAATTTTACGTTTTTATATTTTCGGTCATAAGTCGTTTCTCATGGGGTGGATGGGAAATTGTTTCAAAAGCCAAAGCCAATAAAACTTATTAGAAATGCTTATTTTTCAGCGAATGTACATTAACATGAACAAGAGTAATAGGAAATTTTTATGGCTGGCTCTTTTATAAAATAATTTGAATTATATTAGACTGTGGGCTTCCCTGGCTGAAATTCAGTGTCACACCGTCACACGGCACAAATAATGGTTACACCTTTCATAAATGAGATAGTCATCTGTATGACCGGAATAAGCGAATAGCGAGGCATAGTATTCCATTATATATACGAAAATGTATGTTGTAACAAATGAAGTAAAAGATCTCGAATTGAACAAGATATAATACTTCAAAAAAACGAAGTAGCAGATTTACCGATTACATTTTTGTGTTCGAAGAAAACAATTCAGTTGGAAAGGTTGACTTCGATGTTGTGTTGCTGGTCGGAATTGAAATTTTGCTACTGATGAGAAGATGTTGTGTGACCAGTTTTTTGTGTTGCTCACCACCCTCGAACCATAAAAACCGAAAAGTGTTTTCCCTTTATGTGTTTATTGCTTGCCGTGCATTCAACCGAGTCATCTTCATGGCTAAAATTTACAATCGATCATAGATCATCGAATCGGTGTCGTCCATCGATATAAGAATGCCCAGATATGCAATGTCAAACATCTGTTTGAAAATTCTTATTCATATTCGTATTCAGATACTCAACGACGCCGTCATCCCAAAACTAAGCGTCAAATTCAAACTTGTTCGGTTCGAATGAATCGTACGTCGTTTCGAGTAGTACAACATCACCCAATTTGCAATACATTACTAGTTATTCGTCTCAATTTTGTGTAGCTGTTTTCGTGACATGTTAACGATGGTTGGTTGTACGATATTGCCCGAGTAAAAATAAAATTCTCAAAGTGTCGAAATACGTAGTCTCACTTATTGTTCTCTGAGACGTGAGACTACGTATTTCGACACTTTGAGACTTTTATTTTTACTTGGGTGCAGCTCTATGGTGTTGCCGTACACATGTCCAAATAGGGATGGACCAAACATATAGCTTCCAAGATACGTGTTTTTCGAGTTAAGTACAACTCAATCTGGCAACACTGAATTTCAAATGTCTTTTATGGATGTCACCTTATCATTCTCATTCAATTACAGGGTGTCTACGAAGTAGCATACGAATGGTACTTGAACATAGCGTCAAGCAAAAATGTTCAAATTCCATATCTATCTTGAAAGAAACATTGCAGGGTAGTTCTATAGACACCTACCTACATACCGTCGCGTCCTCTACTCGTACGGGTCCCCCTTATGTTTTTTTAAAGGACTCTCCTGCATTCAATAACACTAGATCGAATAAAAAACTTGTTTAAAAAAGTTGAGACGCTTTCAAAGTTCACAGAGGTCAACTTTTTCAGTATTTTTCGAGCCTAATAAATTCAAACATTTTTGGTAAAAACTGATGATCAATTTGGAGATCTCAAATATACCAAATTCAAGCATTTTCCTTGCTGCTAAAAAATAAAGCAAGCGCAAGCTTATATTTGACTAAAAGAATGTGGCTGCGGATTTCGACACCTCCAGGGAATCAGTAACGTTTGGTATCCGGTGTCGCTCTCGACCAAAATAAAAGTTCAAAATTGATGGACTACTATTTCAGCCTTATGATGTGATGTCATTTGTGAACGACCCCTTGGAAAAACATCTGAGAATCTAAACAGAGTGAATGTGCCAGTTCTTGTATTATGTATGAGTCGAATGAAAGAACCATTGGTGTTCGACGACTCATACATGCCCAAGGACTGGTACAGTCGCCCTATCACCTGAAAGTTTCACTTTTTTCTGTACTGAAAGCATATCATTTAACACTTACACTTTTCGAATCTTTTACTTCTATTGTTTTAAGAATCTGAAGAATTTTGATACAAAATCTTTCACTTCGTTCATTCGAACATACACTTTGGCATATAAGGCCACGTCAACCAAAGTTATTCTGATAATTTCTTTGCTGTTGCTGTCAATAACAGATGGTTACCGTTTTCTTTTACAGTTATTCTTTCACTAGATTGTTGGAATATTTGATCAGTGATTGTATGTGTAAGGTAGCTCGCGTCACTCTTTTCATTAGAGTAATCGAACAATATGGAAGTATATTGTCCTCATTGGGCTTCATTTTCGCTAGCCATGCGACTAACACGGAACTCCCTGCTTAATGAATTCTTTAGACAAGATTACGAAATTGAAACTGTTATCTTTGCGGCCATCATCGCCCATTCGAATGCTGTCGATAATTCACTATGCGAAGTTTGGTAGGAACATCTATGATTGACTAGTTTTAATAGACATTCGTGTTGATTAGGATTTTTGTCCTCTTTGTCCTCGTGTACTGTTTTGACTTTGGAATTCACAATGTTTGACGGTCATATATTGTGAATTTTCCGAGTTAAAATCTTCTGCCGTAATTTGCATAAGAAACTTAACTTTTTTAGAACGATAGAAATTCGTTTGTTCTCGAAAAATGTGAGTTTTTTATGCTAATTAGATTAGGGTAGCGATAACAGTTGTGCAGTCTACTGGTTAGGTACCATTTACAAATCCCGTCCTCTTTGAAGGGTGGAGGGGGTATGATGAAAGTGTCACTTGCGTGTTACAAGGTATAGGAAAAATGCGGTCAAGGGGGAAAGGGC
>JANTFA010137101.1:0-12772 GCA_026413405.1 Phytosciara flavipes
CCAATCGTCAGTCAAGTCATTCAACTTGATATGCTGATATGGGTACTGCACCGAAAGTTGAAAGTTCTATTTGAACAGTCTTCGATAAAACTGGGTCTAGTGAATTAACAAATTTTCACTAAATTTATATCGAGTCGAATATGGCTAATTCCCCGACCTTGTCCCAAACTGAGTCTTGAAATAGTTGAGAATCGATGAGACTTACAGCAACCTTCATGGAACCTTATCTGGAATGTTTGGGATCCTCTTTCGAATGAATCAAACATGCTCCAAGAAAAGTTTCATAGATTTTAGTGGAAAGTTTGTTAGTCTAGGGACAAGGTCGTGGACTACTACATATTCGGTCCGATCCGCATTAGTATTTGCTTGAATCGGTCAAAGACGTCACTAATAGAGCTGCTACTAAAATTATCTAATCAGCAAATACTCACCCTGTACAAAGACAGTGTAACCTACCGTTCAATAATTCTAATACTAACTGCATCTGTCCATCCGCTCCGCATACATAACCACAGGCGTGGTTGAAAATCACACCATGTGGACCTTGTTGCACGAATAAATACTTTGTTTTGGAAATCCTAATTCTAATCGTCATGAAATGTCTTTTATCATAGCACTTTAGCTTCAAGCAATAACACTTGAATGTGAGATGTCAAATTTGGAGTCTATTTCACGTATACACGTACCTATACAATGTTCTATGCGTTTAGTGTTTTAACTAGCACAAAGCCAATAGAAACGCAGAGTCCACTACGATTACAGTAGACTCCAAATATTTTCTAAGTTAGTGCTTGAAGCCAAATAGTGCGCACAATAAAAAACGATGATTTCAAACCCCTCTGCTCACACCATGCGAAATGTACCGACAATTTTCGAATGTCTGGAGTGCACGCTTTGTTATGACCTGCCAGAATAACTTGCGCATCATTTGAATGAATCGTAGTAGAATCATTAAGTTTGCTACTTTCGTAAAAAATCTTTTGATTCATATGTTTCAATAATCTTTTCATCATATAAAGCCATCGTTAAGCTAAATCGTTGCTTGTTTTGGCGTGACATTCGATGAAATTACGATCAGCTTTGATTAACTTTCTGTAAAAAGACATTCACCAGAGCATTATACCACTGTTAGCGGTTGACTGGAAATATTGTATGCCTCATGTCACCTAAATTGACACATCAATTTAACCACAACGGAAAGCTGTTTACTACGTAATCGTGAATCACTGCTGCGTGGTACACAAAGCCGCTAATATACCTAAATGAATGCTCCAATTTACCGCAAATTATGAACTAATATTATTGCTCCATTTTCACTGAAAGTCTACTCCATATTCGTTGTATATATAAGTCACCCAACCGAAACATCAATTTCCAACATTTCCCAAAAAGTTTTTGAAAATTGAGCGCACAAAGTCTATAATAGGCCTACAGTCAAATCGAGTCCCCGCTAAAACAACAACAAATTTTGCGGCACGCTGAGGATATACACAAACAAATCGGTGTTTAGTTAGTTTATATGCCACAACGAAAACTTTATATCAAATTCAGATTAAAATATTATTTATGTAACATTTTACGGAAAACCGTATATTTCCCTCTACTGACACACATACACAGAAACAGACACAGCCGCACACACACACACACAATCATCCAAAGTTAATGTTGCTTTAATTCGCTTATTATGCTATGCTTTTACAGAATATTAGAAACATTTAAATTTTATAAATTATGAGAATCTCGATAAAATTCTAGACTCGCTTGGAATCATTCTCTTTTCCATGCTGTGTTGCTATGTATACACGGTGAGATTGAACAAACTTTTAGTCAAAGTGTCGAGTACTCGGGGTTATAAGCTTAGAACGTTCCAGGTGGTCTCCAGCACCGGTACATCCCACCAGTACGGCTGTTTTGGAGTGAGACTGTGCCGACTTCTAGGTGGCGTTTGGTGCCAAATCTATTGGTTGCGTGGCAATTTTTAAGCGAATTTAACAAATTTAGCCGCGCATTTATACCTAAAAACATTTTACTGCGCCTCACATCTCACGAATCTGGAAGCTGCACCCAACAACCAAAACCAAAGTCGGCTTAACTTTGTGGCTAGTTAGCCTGAAGTCTAAGCTTTATAACAATAACAAACATGTCATTCATGAGTTTCGAAAAGCATATTTTTGAAAGGAGTTTTTGCAACTTGGTCGTCATACAAGAAATTCTAGAATTAGCACACAATTCCATACATTTTCGCTTACTTTTCAGTCTAATTCTTTTTATGCCGACTGAAATTAGCGTCTGAAGCTATTTACTAAGTATTTGGTCGATAACCAAGAAATAATTAGTGAAATTTCTCATTGTCATAAAGATCTGAACACAAGAAATTCATAGAAATCAATCTAAAACGGCACCTTCGGCAGTATGTTTTGTCTAGAAGAATGTAGAATAAGTCGAAATAGCTCCAGGCGTTAATTTCATTCGACCTAAGAACAATTAGACTGAAGAGTAGCTTGAAATCGTATGCTTAATGCTTATTCTATAATTTCTCAGTAGGACGACCCAGGTGCAAAAACTCGTCTCAAATAAATACTTATCGAAACACATGTATGACATATTTGGTGACGTTATAAAGCTTGGACTTCAGGCTAACTAACAACCAAAGTCTCTCTCGAAAACAGCCGTCATGGGTGGGATGTAGCGATAGTTGAAGTTCGAGAGGGTAAGAAATATCACAAAACCCGACAAAGTCGAAATAAGACCCGGTTCGGCGATTTCATTTTTTCAATGAGAACAATGATGTGGACCTCCCGGAACGTTCCAAGCTTAAAACCCCGAATACTCGACACAGCGACACTTCGACCTAGTTCGAGCTCACCGTGTATATAGATCCAGGCATCACCACAAAACTTTTGTTACATTTAAAAGGTTCCCTGGTATGCGCATAACTTAATAAAATTCATAACATGGAATATTCTGTAATTATATCAACTTCGACATATCCCCTCTCGGCAGGATTATAACTTCTGTTATATGGGGATCTAATCATCAGATATATGTATTGCCATAATTGCCTTCGAAATTGTGCTATTCCGTCCACTACATACTCACACTCACATGCACATTGAAAGCATTTTGATAAATTCATATCCTTAATAATATTGATGTGGAAAATAGAGTGAAGCTTATGGATTTCACATAACATTAATTAGACAAATGAAATAAAATTCAAATTCTGAATTTAATAACAGAACAAGGGTTTCAATATAGAAAAGTTGGCTTATACTCCGGGCGTAGAAGTTTTCTGATCAATGGAGCTCAAAATGCATACGTATGTATGATGAGTATTAGCTAACGAAGATAGCTCGATTTAATCACATCTGGCTGTGTATAGAGCCGAGTAGTGGAGTTGTTCTCACTCGTAATATTAATGATAACGAAATTTTCCATGCAATGTTAAAACTTTATCATTAGTTACAGTGAATTTAATGAGACGAGAAAGTTCTTAAACCGTCGATATAAAGAAAGGACTTTCATGACGGCAACCACACAGTATAAAAGCCTGGGAATATTATTTTTAAGTTAAATTTTTATCGTCGCCGTAGAGAAGCAATTTTACTGTTAGTCTATTATGGTCTGTGTATGCATGCATATACGCCTTAAATAGGTGGCCATTTTTCTTCGATGTTTTTGTTAACGGTTAACAGTAGGTTGCGTCCATGTGGCATTTTTGTTCGAGTAACTAAGTACCTAATGCCACTCATTATGATAATGATCGTAATAATTAGTAATGGCAAAAAGTTACTGAACCTTATTCGCTCTAATTTAGTGGTTTAATAGCTGCCTTTAATAACTGTCTCGTCTACCATATTGAATGAATCGCATGGACCATTTTTAATTCAAATCTCAGCGAGTCATTGCTTGCTTTATATGGATGATGTCTTAGTGCTAGAATGTCGTGTTATTTGATACGTGAGATTCATTTTATGATGACCTGCATGAGTTAACTGCGTCCTTCAAATTTGAGTTCTACTTAGTTATAGACAAATGCAAAATGTCGCAAAATAAAATTTTGACATTTACAAAATTCGGGAAGTCATCGGTTGTAATTAGTTTAACTTAAGTGGGGGCCTCTGCACACGAACCCATGCGCCTGCGGTGAGCTGTATTTTTACAACGTCTCGCTCCCCTACATACAAATACAGATTTCGAAATTGGCAAGTGATTTTGATTCTGTTTGATTTTCTAATCTCCGGATTTTGACTCTTTGTTAGGATCTTATACGGTTATACATTCTGTTGTCGATAAGTCAGACAAAGAATGAATGAAAATCTACGGCTAATTCGGTCTTATATAAGTAAAGTGTCTGCTCAAAGAAGTGAAAGATTTGAAATCAATATTTTGAAAATAGTTGCAAAGTTAAAGTAGAATTTTTGTACAAGTTCAATTATTGAGTGCTAGCATCCCTGGCTTCTGGTTGTTCTGGCTCTCGATGTGTATAAAATCTTTTGAAGAATGAACTAAACAATCAGTAACGGGGTTGCAGCCTTGCAGCTGACGTTGTACTATACAGTAGACCTAGACCAAAGAGTGTGGCGCAATTTACCTCCTTAAAATTGTATTGCAAAGATGAACTGGGATATGAAACAAACCCGCATCTAAACCTCTTTGAGCCTGTTGTGTGTTTGAGCATTTTTTAAACTGGACATACTGACTAAAAGTGTAGTCCGAAACACTCTCAAACGTAAGTCTTATATCCTTGCGTCGAGAGACGTATTTCAATTGAAATCTGATTAGAATGTGATATTTATCCGATATCATAGATGGCGCTGTAAAGGTGTCGTACATTAATGACAACACGATTTTTCAATGTTTTCATCAGATTAAGCTGATGACAACATTGAAAAATCGTGACGTCATTTATTTACGACCCCAAATTGCTATCGTGAACAGCATTTCTATCAACGTGGTCAGGTTTTCATCAATTTTCATGCGCTGTGATTTCTAATTTCTAATTTTTTGTACGACTTTACGGTTGGTGGATACTATTGGCATTGCTTAATCACAATTCCAGGTCCAGGTAGCTCAATCGGTAGAGCGTCGGACTCACAAGCCTATGGTTCACGGGTTCGATTCCCGGCAGAGACATTGTCCATACGGTTTTTCCTAAGCATGAGGATGATTAGTCTTGGCTGTAAAGCTTCATGCTCGTTGAGCTCTATCGACCGCAAGGTTTCAAAATATTAGAAATAATACAAAAACTGATATCTCATGAATGGTCATTCTGACAGAAAAATTGACACTTGACAATGAGTAACTCCATCTATCGTGAACAACAAGAATCAGTAAATTCGAAATAAGCGGGAACATTTGAATATTACCAGCTGTACAATGGGCCCAACGGTGGCCTCCTTACGAATCATACTCCGGTAAGATGGCTGGAGTTAATGAAAAAAAAGCCTCAATTTGTGGCAAAACTCAACTCAGCCGTTATTACCCGTGGAGTGTGTGTTCGTTCGTATTGAAGCTATTCATTAGCGACACAATTAAGTTGGCTTTGTAGACTGCTTGGACTAATTTAGCTACCATGCATTAACTTTACATGACGAACTACGAGATAGTGTTTTTTTATATTCGACGGCAGCGCTCGACTGGAGGTCTTTTCGGCAGCGCACACCTCTAGTGGTATGTATATCGGTGCTCTATACATATGCTAGGTCAACTATATATCGGATACGATTGTGGTCTAATGGGTGATTGTGTATTTACAGTTATCAGATATTCCTCGAAATGAACTTTGTATACGTCCAAAAAGACCTTATTATGCACCACATACACGAAATATTGTACGACTGTTAGCTTATAGCGATCTCTAATTTCCACTATCACAAGAAAGAAAGAAGAACCCCAACACAGCCGATAGTATTTGAAATGGAATTACAATTGATGAAGAAGAAGAAGAAAAAAGACAGGGAAATTTTATTCACTTCAGTGACTGGTGCGTGTCCACTGTTTGTATAACTGTTGTTTGTGAGGATGTACCTACCCGGATAAACCATTTAATTATGAAGGGATGCTTTTGCGATTAGTGTTCTATGTGTAAATGCCGGGGTAGTGGAGCTTCGTTACGTTCATGAGTTCCTGATAAAGAAGCAATAACCGTTCGTTTGTTAATTTTGTTTGCTCTTTTTTGTTCTTTCTCTGTTTCGTTCGGTGTTGTTTGAGACATCCTTTTGTTGTAGGTCCTTTTTGCTGGATGTTTGTGTGGACTGTTTTAATTATTCAATTTTATGTCGGGAGGCTAGGCACCACACAGAAAGCGAAATTGCTAACAACAGAAAAATATTTTATTTATTTGATGTCGGTGCATGTTTTTCATGTAATTTTGATTTTATAGCTCAAATTTATTGGAATTGCTTCTAGACCGTTGTGCTTTTGTTTTGTTTGATTTATGATCAAACAAAAATTTTCATTAGACTTTTTTTTAGACTCGGGAACATATATTTCGTTAAGCTGGGATGGTGTAAAATGTACACCTGTGTCCGAGTCGTTACCAGTAACGAATGGGCTGAATAAATTTTGTCATAAAATGAAACGCTCGCTTTTAAAACAGCAAATTATGATGCAACCGTCAGACATACCATAAAACCATATGAATTGGATCACTTCTGAATGTCGCATTTATGGGAAAACCATTGATCGAACCCCATCTTGGTATGTAAGAGTTAAAAATTCGGTTACTGGTCATACAGCCAAAGAGTCTTTCAGAAGAACGAAACATTTGTTTCAGCAGTTTCTTCAATTGGGCCACTCATTCAAACAAAAGTACCTATACGTCTTGACACGTTTTTAATCAAGCATGAAACACATTTGCTTGTATGAAGCAGCTGGAACAAAATGTTTCACTTATTTGAAAGACTTCGGTACAGAGATCTACTGTGTATCAAGTGTGAAACTTTGACGTATTAAAAGCTTTTGTCGAATGGGAAACTATACCTCGGAAATTCGCGTGACTTCCTCTTAAAAAGCTACGAAAAGTCTGGGAACGACCAGTGATCAAGCAACTTTAAATTTCGAAATAATTATTAAACCACTGAAAGTCTCGTTGTGCATAAAACAACGAAAGTCATGTTAAATCATGAAAGTCACTGTACGCTATGACACGATAAGTCTTAAAAGTCATTCGGCTCCGGCAACTATTCTATCTGCTTTGCACTAAACGATTGAAGTTGCCAGTGCGAGAGTTCGATTCTGTGGCAGGAAAAATATCGATTGTCAGGCGTGTATACAGAACACAGCTGATTGAATTGGTTCGAGTCTGTCGTAGTTGTTGGAAAAAAGCTTTCACACAGCGTGCCGACAAAGGAATTGTTGGGAGACGCATCGATATAATTTAGGTTTCTCGCGCACCTTACTACTGGCACAGTAAAAACATACGATCTCAAAAAAGTAGAACCACAATCAGCGAAACTAGTAAATAATGATTTAGCCTTTGACCCATTAAGGGTTGTTAAGGTTGATTATTACTATCATTGTAGCTTTTTGAAAAGTTCATTTCTCATTTTAGTTTGACACTCAGCCCAGGTCAAAGGGACATAATGTGCTTATGAGCGGAAAATGTCAGTTTTTTAATATTTTGTGATTTAAAACTGTATCAGGCAGTATTCATCGGAATTTTGTCATTTTCATTACATTTCCTAGAGTTCGGTGAGTTCTAGGTAGTGTGATGAAATTGGATGTTGGAAAGTTTTGGAGTTATGAAAATATTTCCTCTGAACTATCCATTTCCCGGAGAAATTGAAAACGGACAAATGTACCAACTCGAGTAGATGGATAAAATTGGACCGCACAATACGCAGAATAGCCCTCTATATCTCCAGGCATACGTGAGTTTATGTAAATTTCGGAATGTTTCTAATTTTCCGTGATTTAATTTGCAAATAATTGTAACAGCACGACAAGTTTATTATTATTTTAGTCAAACAAACGTGTAAATTAAATGAATGCGATGCGGTTGGAATTGGGTTTTTCTTTCCACTACAATTTCTATGCAAAATGGGAATCCAAAATATATCATCCGAACGGCTTGTAATTATGCATGCAACTAAAAACATAAACAAACCGCATTAACATGTTTTGTGCACAACCAGTACAATATTGCCAATTGTAAATTCCTAAAAACATCGTCAATGTGACCTAATGCTGTGCACTAATTTTATATTATTCGAAATCAAAACAAAAATAATTTTTAATTTAACTTTTTGTAACACTATCGCAACATCGCATTCAATTATGAAATTAAATTTAAATGGGCATGTCGTCGGTCGTGACGATACTTTGAAGCATAATACTTTGGCAGAGTCAATTAAACGCTTATAACTTCCATAAATTATGTGACACATAAAACGGTTATCTTCCTGACCTACAATGAAGGGGAACCTGATCAAATCGTTCGTCACGGACAGAAAATTTTCAGTCACAAATAACGGCTCAATCTCAACTTTCAAAAATATTCCAGCTGGAATGGCCCCAAGGAATTTCTCTCCCACCGCTTGCTTTTGTGCTCGCTGTTTGTTTCGGATTACAAAAAACTTCTAAACAACGAGATGGCATATTGTGCCGACGATACTGGATCAATGGTTGCCGGTAAACGAACGAAAACGGTCTTCAACCGTCTTGAGAAAGTGCTTCAGTCTGGCAAACAATATTTGAAGAAATGGAAATTACGAATGAACGCTGCCAAGACCCAGGCTATAATCTTCCCATTCAACAAATCGCGATACTGAAAACCAAAATCACCGCTCATTTTCAACGGAGAAGTGATCGAATTTTCAAAACCGGTGTCATATCTGGGGGTCAAGGTCGATGAGAATGCAATTTTGCAGCTCAGTACAGCTCAAAGTGCTTCAGGAGTCCATATCCTTTACACTGCAAGAATTTCAAGCTTTTGGATAGGAACAAAAATATTGCCGACGGATTTACTGCACCGACCGAATCGTTTGTGGAAAGCATAGCCCAAAAACTTCAACACAGATGTTGCTCGATTTCCCGCATGAGCTCGTTTTTCATCTTAGGAGCTGTAGAGATGGTCGACGTGGTAGGCTTTTAAATTAAGTACTTGTATGTGCCCACCATAGGTGCATAAGATTCTGGACTTTGAATTTGGCTTTCAGATGAACTTTTTCTTTTCATTTTCGCTCCACATCGTGAAAAACCGTCTAGCTACACTGTTTTTCATTTGAGATTTGGTCTACCTGCTGTAAAGGCTGAACATCAGAAGAATGCATCATCGTGAAAGGAGAATTTACTGATGAATAGAGGAATTGAATTAAATTGAATGCATTGGAACAAATTGTCACAAAACTATTTGACCTCGTGTATCCCCTTGTAACAAGGATAGCGGCTTATTCTCACGTTCCATGCCTAACAAACAATAAGAGATCCAAAATAACATTTAGTTAAAAGAGATCAGCTAAAGTATCTTGTCCCGTGACTAACGAAGAGTTTGCAAAAAGGCAATTTAACGCAATTACGTTGTCTATGGATGATATTGTGTAAGTTCGCGAATGTTCGTGTTTGCAGTTATTCGGAAAGTACGATACGGAGTATTGCATAACAATCGTTACCGACACCATCAACATCGTAAGAAATATCCAAAGGTTAAATTTTTTTAAAGTTTTTATTTCTGAACATCAAAGTTAACTGTTCTAATGAAGAATGCAAAAAACATTGTTGGCACTGGGAAACAATATGGGAAATTGGATTTCCAGTATGTGAATCGAAATGCAACATATCTACTCTTCTGTTGCTCACGGGCTAACTTTTGCATTACTTGCAAATTACTACAAAAAACGACAAATTAAATGGATTCGAAAGGGATGTTCCGCATTTTAAATTAATTGAAACATATGACCATTTACGAAATATTGTTTTTTCCTGTCGAAGCAGTCGTGATATTCAATAAACTCCGTGTTATTTCTTCGTCAGTTATTGCCATCTCACCGTCGAATGCACCAAAAATGTCTTTGTTCGCCGCATTCAATTTCGAAACTATTTTAACAAAAACACTGAAAAATTGTTTGATGGTGGTTTCGTCAAGAGACGACCCCGACTCCTCAACACTAGGAGCGGCTTGGGTGATCGATGCGATCGCAAATTCGAATGATGTCGAAAGGGGTTTCAGATTCTTTGATATCTCACTACTATTTTTGATCAATATATCCATACTGGTAGAAATTGCCCCTACCACAAAGATCTCATGAAACCAAGTAACTAGCACCAGTACGAGCAGCGAACGTTGTGCTTCAATTGTAGGATTCCCTTCAATTGATAGTTTCTTTAAAATGAGCGCCACCACGTTCATTAGTTTTTGCATTTCTTTGAGGGTCGGTTCATAGTTAACTTTTATCTTGCATCCAGTTGATTTGCAACTTTCCAGAAGTTCTCTAATATATTTCGAAAAAATAGCACTAAGTTTTTGAACCGCATTCGCATATAGTTGTGCAAGATCGCCGATATGTTCGCGTAAATTTAACACGACCTTTATGTGAGCATCTGTGACGGCGGGTAGAACATTGCCGTATTCGGTGAGAATCACCATAGACGATTCGTTCATCTTATCAAAATTGCTCATCGTATCTAAAATTGACGTTGCGCTGCTGCTTAATATCGTTGAGTCGACGTGAGCATATTGTGCCAATCGCGTTAGGTATTCTCTCAATGAGCCCATAACTACGGCAGCTAGCTGATTCGCATCTTCTTCGAAGTCTATAGCAGCATCCTCACATCCGTCGTGAAACTTTTGAATATTTAATTCCCCTTTATGTGCGCGGACGCTGCTGTATTTGTGTTTTCTCCTTCCACTATTTTCCCATTCTCTTCTGATGCTGTAGCTGACTCTCTTTCGACGTTTCTTGCAAGTTTTGCACTTAGCGGCATCCGCAGCGCTCACAATCTAAATAACGTTAAATGATTGAAAAACGATTCCAATTTGATATGAGTTTTATACCACAAATATCAGCACCAAAAACACGAACACTTTTGAAAGTTTCATTATGAATAACTCTGCTCAACTGTTTTCAATTGGATCGACACTTTGCTTAAGTTTTAGATTTCATTCGAGGCGTTGACAGCGAAGGGAAACACACTCTACTGGAAACAATGTTCTAGTCACTGGCTTTTTCGTAGAATTCCATATGAAAGAACGAGAACAATGATCTGTAATGTACGCTAAACTATCAGAATAGTTCCTACAGTCGCGTCGATTAAACATGTCGCATATTTCTTAAAGACTAAAGCTGATTAAATAGACAATTTTACGTGTCGCAGTGTCTGTAAAGACAGTTGACTAAATAGACAATGTTGGAACAGCTAGACTTTGTACAGTTTTATGATGAATTTTTGGCTTCCATTTTTTTGAATGACTATTGCTAAGCCCGCAAATTATTTTTTCTTTTTGATAAATAATCAATGATAGGCCGATATCACACGGAAGCTGCAGAATATACAGATTTTGCTGTCTCGACCAAAACTAATTCTTAGGACGTTTTGGCATTGAAAAAGAGGACCAAAAGTGGATCTCATGTAACGTTGTGCATCGTTACTCATCTTTAATAATACTAACACGCGTCACATACGTTTTTAGTTCTCTCTGAGAAGGTCTCTTTGCAAGGTCTTGTGATTGAAAAGATGTATTGCTCGATAGTGACATTCTCTCTGCTTGTTATAATATTCGTCAACGAGAGAAATTTGATAATAAATGTAAATGATGATGGAGCACACTCCCCTTATTTTCGATTCCGTTTTATTCTAATCATAATATGGAATGGAAGCAGCACGTCGTGTAAAACGTGTGTATACATCACAGGAGTGATGAATCTTAATTTCAGTAAATGTGTGAATTCGTATGCCGAGAGCATGTATGTTTCGTCTCGACTTATATACCTACGCAAAAATATTGCTCTCGGCATACGAATTCACATGCGTACTAAAATTGCGTGTGTACCCTCGAAATTATGTAAATACCTATTAATCACGTTCATGTAATCATATTCGGCCGTGAGTTCGCATTGAACACATTTATTAATCGAAAGAAAGTATCGATGATTGATGAATTGAATAATTTGATTGGATTATCCTCCGACAATAAGGCTGCATCAAAGTCTGGATGGGCAAAACATGTTCAAACATTTCCTTAGTAGTTGTCGTATTTATCATAAAACTTCCTACAACTTTCGTATATTTTTCTAACATTTATTAGGGGCTATAGATATAAATACGTGGATGAGTTATGATCAATGTTCATTATTAAAATCATACTAATCATCATTACATTCACTCGCTTTGGAAGCTGCTACTTTGACTCGTGTAATTGCATACCTCGCCTTCGGCTTGGGTATGTTAACTCTTCACTTGTCAAAACAAAACACATTCGTGAGTTTAACTCGGTATCACAAAACTATCCCTGACGTAATACTGTATTTAAACCATAAATAAATTATCAAAGATTAATATTTTTCGGTAACTTCTAAATGAGTGAGGTATAATATTGTGGTGACCTTAGCGCAAAACCTTTTTTTAGTTTCCGGAGTTTATTCAATCGAATTTGTACAGTTGCTGTTTCAAATTTTTACACGAAATATCCAAACCGACTAGTTTTTATTGATATACACTAAAAAGAAACACTCTAAAGAATGCGGTACAGTAACGGGTTGGCTCAGTGGTAACGCACTAGCCTTCCACCAAGAAAACCCGGGTTCAATCCCGGTGAGGGACAAATTCT
>JANTFA010137112.1:0-12771 GCA_026413405.1 Phytosciara flavipes
CGATTATTATCCGATTTTGTCAGATTCTCTACCCCGCATTTTCTGGCGTAAGACCCTTGACTAAAGTCAAGGGAATGATGAGGGTTCCGACCCGGGTGATATTGCAAAACTTGTTAGATTTACTTTGATTTTCCGATGATGGATTAAAAAAAAATTTTAAGGAGTTTTTTTTGCACGGTTTGTGTTAAGAGACCCTAGGGAAGCTAAAATCCGTGCCCAGTGAGACCAGACCAGACGCTACCCCATGCAAAAAACTTATGTTTTAACAAATTCACTAGCCTTGTGAAACCGTTAATACGAAACGAATTAAAATCTTGCAGTCCAAACTGAGCTGCAATTACAAGCCCGACATTCAAGCTTTCCAATGATAGAATGATACTATACGTTCAATAAGTTTCAGCAGATGATTTATCGATCTCTTATTACAATCCCGAGCTCCTGGGCTGAAGCGAACAAATTGAATCGAAAATCAAGTTTTCATAAGTCGTCAGTAATATAGCAATGCTCTCCAGGCATGAGTGGCCCCCTAAATAGAGTACTGAAACTGGATAGTGTACCATACAAATATTCTGTACTGTAGATCGATAAAATGTCATACAAACTCGTAACTCTATTTGACAGCTAAATGCGATCACACTTTTGCCTGATTTATGACGCTTCGGACCTCACTACACCTTCCAGTGGCTGCTGTATTACATATAAAAGCTTCAGAAGTTTAACAATCAAAAAAATTGTCTGTTAAGGGATCTGACCCAACCAAAAGGCAGGGACCTAAGGATGAATATTTATTGTACTTTACATCTCAACCAGCCTATTTTTGATACGTTGAGTTGAAATAACGTGGAGTTCTTACTACAGTCGGGAAAAGGTAATATCGAAAAGGAGTAGTCACTATAATAGAAATCATACGCACGGTAGTGTTCAATAGTGTCGTTTTGAATTTTCATTTCTGTTTGAACTTCTTCGTATTCGGTTTGACGATTCTCATGGCCATTGTATTCATAAAAGGATCGCTGGCGAAAAATCAAAAGGATGAAATTAATCGAAGCATTTCCATTAATTCAATCAGCCAAAAAAAGAAGTTTCACCAATAATGAGTTTGCAAACCATTTTCCATATTACGAAAGAAGAAAGAGAGGCATAGCAGTGAAAAATAAAATGTTATAACAAAAATAAAAGTGAAATGATGTTGTGATGACATGGATGTGATAATGTAATATAGCGTTAAGACAATAAAAGTGAGAAAATTATTTAACTGAACAGACATACATTATTAGCATATATGTACGAACTTATTGAAATAAAATAAGAGCAGCGTGTAGAGGTCTTGCGAACTTTGTTTTTAATGTAATGCTAATGCCAATGCGATTCAAAAGATAATACGCTGATGACAAGGTATATATTTGCTTGATTTCGACCACGAAGAGGCTAGCTGGTAGATGCGTTCGTTTGAATTTATGTCGGATTGCTCTAGTCTTGTCCGATTTGCATTGAATGTCTTACATTCTCTGGCTGTTAGTTAATAGTGATAGACCTATAAGCTTATTTTATAAGCAACCTTAATGGTTATCGTTAAAGGTGATTCGCTTGGAAGTTTTCTGACTTCTCTGGCTTGCATAATATGTAGAGCTACAGAAGAGACTTTGGGCAAATAAGACAGTTGTAGTCTTATTTTACTATGTCGGAATTTTGAAAACCAACACATTTTCTTTTTCTGTGTTTTACTGTTTTGACGAGAACTCCGGAAACTCATAAGTCATCGTCATGACAAGTCACGAAAAGTCATAAAAGTAATTCAACTGCGAATCAAGATGTATTCGAAAAGAGTGGTGTCCGCAAAATGAGATTGAACTCATAATCCTTAACGAAAGTAATGTTAAGTCATGGAAGTCATGATGGTCGTTGTAAGTCACGATAAATCATGAAAAAGTCATTGTAAGTCACTCAGCTCCGGCAATATTTCATAAGTCACGAAAATTCGAAGCCGATCTCACTGTTTTTGTGAACAGTTTCCGTCTCGTTTTTGTCTTACACGGTGCGGAAGTATGATAGTAGCAAATTGTAAATAGTAGATTACGTTGGAGAGCCGAAGGCAACCATTAAGATTTCCCAGTAAGAGATTCCTTAGTCACTAAAAAAAGATTTGTGAAATTTTTGCAGTGTTGCCCTTTTACGTCACGCCCTCTAACTACTAACGCGCAAGATGGCTCTCAGCCGCCACATCGGTTTCGCCATTTTTATTAAATAAAACAATTTGACACAGTGCCGGTGTATGCTACACTTGTATTTTATCTAAAAATCTTAAGCCAGACCTTACAGCACCAACTACCGAGAAAACGGTTGTTACTACAGCAATTGCGATCAGAGAATATTGCACTTCAATCGTATCGAAGGCACCATGATCTATACCATATGGGTAGCCGAAACACAAACTTATCATACCAAAGACGAAGCATAAAAGTGATACCAAATTGTGGAAAAATCTGCTTTTGATTGGCTTCATGTATGCGCGCAAATCATACGCAAAATATGCCCACACTCCTTGCAGTATTGTTATGCACAAAAGTATCATGGAAATTAAACCTTGAAGGAACATCAATAACTCAATTTAATGATTCCCGAATAAAAGGCATCCACTCAAACCTGTAATAGAGTGCATCGATGCATTCCTGTTGTGGTTGGTGAAGTGCGGTGTTGTCCTTATAACGCTGATCAGAACATTGCCAGAGATAATAAAAATTGCACCGATCAAATGCAATATCCAGTGCAGATGTCTTTTCGTTTTGTACGATAGGAAATAGGACCACGAATTCGGTGCATAGTATACCAGAATTGCTTCGGCCATAAATACCTGATAGCCGATAGTGCAGAGCCATGCGTGCAACGGAAAAGTGTCATTCGTACTCGGCCAACCATGTCGCACTTCGCGAATTAGGTAAAGGGTCAGAGAGCAAGCAGCGACTCCATTCAAAATATGGACGATCGTATTGAAATAGCTTTGTACTTTAAAGGACGTTGTGTGGTTTTTCGTTGGCTTTTCCGATTCGATGTCGGTTACTTTCTCTTCCTCAAGACCTGTCCCATTTTTCGGCTCAACTTCCGTTACTTTTTCAACTGCAAGTTCTACTTCAGACATTTTTCAACAGATGTTGGAGACGTACACAAACAAACTGAAGTAAATTAATTGAAAGCCGGTCTTCAATGGCTTTATCTTATCGTTTCTCTTTGGCAATATAACGCTAATTTAATTCCCACAATAAGAATCGATCGGCATCTCCAATATTATGTCACCATTATCTCTGTCGAAAAGAATGTTTAATTTATTGACCGCTATCAACTGTTCCCCGCAGCGACTCTCTATGTAATTTTGGTTCTTAACGAAACCGAAATGTAACGATTCCGATTCTGACATTGAAATTTTTTCAAAAAGGAAACTCAAATTCGGATGAAAGGTCGTGCTGTCGTGCGCAGCAAAAATAGCTCCTGAGTTCACGACATGATTTCTTTTTTTATCGTGTAGGGGATTTCACGATTAAATTTCCACTCAAGACTGCAAAAACTCGAATTTTATTGCTGATAAAATTGATTGTATATCATAGAGACAAGACAGAAAAAAACCTCTGCGATAAAAGTGGACCACAACCATACTATAGCCAAACGATAATGAAAAATACGAATCACAAAATATGTTTTGCACACGACCCCGAATGAATGAGAGGGGCCAAACAAAGCCAATCATAGATGCCTCCATACAGTTCGTTCGAGTGCAAATTGTTGCAGACGGTACCATCAATTCGGAAAAAAGATTCAGAGTTAGGGATTTTCGAATGGATGTGGGTGAGTTAAATACCTATAGCTGCGGCGACAATGGTACATGATGTACGTTAGTACATTGAGAAGGCTCGTATAGTAGATGAAATGAAATTCCAGTTTCAGTTTAGATCTGAGACAGGTGAGGTAAGGTTGAGGTCAAATCAGCTTTTCAATTTTCAGTTCCGATTTTAGCAGGGACGTTTAATGTATTAATAACACCATACCTCTAAGATGATGCCAGGGTATTGTGGGTAGTATTAAGTTATAGTTACATTCATTAGACTACCGTAGGATTCGCTAGAACGTTACGTTGAGTCAGTATACTGAAATGAACAAAACAAATTTGTAGTTAGTCCAACTACATGCTCGTGCGACGGGGGTTGTTGTTAGTTATTGCTGTATCGAACATTAGTATACTTATAAGTGTAAAACAAACGACGTTAACAATCAAAGGTCAACTGAAACCTCTTATAAGGTGTAAAGTTACCTCTGCGGGATACTGGAAGCTAGAGTGGACTAAACAAAAAACAAAGCACTAAGGTATACAGATATGAGCGCGGCTTATGGTTATATCTTATGAGAAATGGTCACAACTGAGACTGAAGCTAGCTCTCAGCTCGTTAAGTATGAGTTCCATTCCTTAGACTATTGTGGCGTTGCGAAAAGCTATTACTACTACTCAAGATTCTGCTCAAACGGCGAAGAAAACACATCACAACACAAATGGTGCGGGTGAACCACCTAAGCTGCATGGAATTTCCTTTTACCCGCTAAATGTTGTAGCGAGAAATAAACTGCTCTTTTTCAGCTTGATGATTATTTGATGGTCCCAATGTGTTTTTCCAAGTGATATAGCAAAAACTCGACGGTAACACTTCAGCATAAGTCTTTACGAAGAAGGAAAAGACAGATTTGAAAAAGAGCGCGTAAATTATGGGAACAGTTTTCGAAAGTTTCACGCGTGTATATATTTTATGACAATTGCTTTTGACATCTGTCTCAACATCCTCTACATCCTCACGTGCACCACCAACACTACCAACACATTCTGTATAATATAAGTTTATGTAAAGCAATGGAATTAGAAAAAATCGTCGGGACTGAAGTTAATTTAGTCAAAAATGCCCAACCGAAAACCATATCTACATCAGGGAAAATACTGATCGGCTTAACTGGTATGTCAGAAATGTTTTAGTAGAAATGAAAATGCTCGGATCAATAACAACTGGACATTTCGTTCCGTAGGTGGACTAGGAATTGCATTTTCGTTAGTGATAACTATTCATGCCTTCGACGCCGGTATACAACACAGATTGTTAATCAATTACGATTCGTTTTAGTATAATCTGTGGTCCGTTTGTCGCACCAGCATTTCGGAAATACTGTTTGCCATATGTACCTGCCACAACCACTCAATTGGAGAATATTCTGTCAGTTTTGAAGAGCAGCGACAAACGTGGAAGACTCTTAGACATTGGATCCGGCGATGGACGAATCGTTGTCGGTTAGTTGATGAATTAAATTTGTTCGTTTCAAGATGAAATTCAAACGGAGTTACCGAAAATTTAGCTGCCGCTAAAGACGGATTCCGATCCGATGGTGTTGAGTTGAATCCATGGCTGGTGCAATATTCCCGGATTGTAGCGCTAACAAATGGAGTATCGAAAACGACCGCCTTCTATCGAAAAGATTTGTGGAAATTCGATGTGTCGTCATACAAGCACATCGTCATTTTTGGCGTAGAACAAATGGTAGGTGGTCATTTGAGTAGAATTCGTTTTCGGATTGATCATTTACGGAATGTTTTGCTATGTTCTCGTTACAGATGGCCGAACTGGAAAAGAAGCTGAACGTCGAGATGGGAAACGATTCACAAATAATCGTCTGTCGATTTCCTCTGCCAAACATGAAGGCGTCTAGGATTATTGGTGGCGGTGTGGACACTGTGTGGGTCTATAATATTAAGAAACCTTTGTAGTTACACCAATTCATCTGTTAGAAGTACACAAATTGTAATTTATTTACGTACTCACATCGTTTCATTTAAGTAGCATCGTAAATTTTCATATCTATTCCGTTAAGAGCCCATTCAAAAATTGAGCACGCATTACAGGGGGAAGGAGGTCTAACAAATGCGTACGCTACATACAACTTCGAAATTTCTTACGTAAATTCTGGCGGAGGTCTGAAATTCGAACGAGCGCAATTTGTGAATACAGTGACGGGAAGAAAATCCTTCTGAATCAGAACGAGTGTCTTCTTATATGCCCAATGATATTGTAAGTTCAAGGCTCAACAGAATAAGTTTTCTTCCTGTCAGTCCTAGGGCAGGCTGTAGCGCTCCCACATAAACATTGAACTTGCAAGTCGAAAATGCATGAATCATGGTCAATATATGGCTAATCCTATAACCTGTCCCGGGACTAACGAAACTGAGTCTTCAAATAGCTCGAAATAGGTGAGATTTTTCTGAGATCAACCTTCATGGAACCATATCTGATATACTAGTGATCCGCTTTCGAATGAATCAAACATGCTCCAAGAAAAGACAAATGGATTTCGAGATGTTTTGGCTTAAAGGTTGTTAGTCACGGGAAAATGTAATGGATTACATATGCTTTGAAACTGTGTATCGGTAGACTAGTGTTAGAAGCCTGTTTTGTAGACTATGGCTAAAGGTTTTGTTTCATCTTCGAACTCTGAACCTACGCTAGATGTCTGACCTACCTTCTTCAACTGAATTGTAAGGTTCATCTCCTTTATTTGGATGACTTCGGCCTGTTACATCCGTCGGAAAGCTGCATATCTTACCTCCTATGGTCGGTGCGGTATGTATTTTTCATAATTTATCAATTGAGTGCATGAGCCCAAAAAAGTCCATGATTCAAGGTAGGTTCTATTTTGCTTCGCTTTCGCTTTTGTCCTAAAGTTTCATCTCATACAGTTCTCGCTCAGTCTAGCCGTATACTACAAGATCATAAATGAAACTTTTCTACAGTCTGAAGGGTCACAGGTTACAAGCCAAGTCCATTATTTGTGTTTTACTACTTTTGTGTGACTAGGAAAGCTCCCTGTTGTAATCCGGCTGATTCAAATCTTATTTTCAAGCAGAAGAAACATAATAAGAACGTTACCTTTTCAGTCTTTGAGAGTATCATACTTTCGCGGCATGAAATGATATCAATGCGATTGCTTCTCGTTATATGAACTTTGAATGTTGCCTCTAAATAACAATCAGAGCAGTGAAATAACCATGACTCAAACTAACAATTTATGATGAGATCTAAAGGCTCGAACGCCAAATTTCAATGTTTTTTCTTACTGTACATAAAGTGAAGCGAAAGAGGCCTAATTCAAACTTTTGTACTCCAGCCTTTTCCATTCTTTTGAATTAAGTCTTCGTCGCAATGTAAACGTACATTTAACCGCTATAAGTGGCTTGAAGTAACTCAGTTGAATGCCCCATTCAACACAAAATATTTGTATCCCCCAGAAGCCGAAAAAAAACCGTATTCCCATTCCAGAAATTTTTTTCCCTTCTCATGGTTACATAAAAAAGACAGTTGACAGTGTTGACGTTGTCATGTAAAATAGCAAAAATGTAAACAAAACGAAGACTTTCAAAAATGTAAAACGAAATTATAGAATGAGCACAACCAGAAATGGTCAATTTTGTTGGCTAGATTATTATTATGAATCTGCTCCATTTCCGATCTTCCTGTGGATTCATTTTTTGTGTTCCGTCCCCGTTTCAACACCATAATTTGAATAAAATACAGACAGCATAACAGATGTCGGTTCATTTTTTGTCTTCGCCAATGAACTTGTTTTGGTAACATCTGTTATCGGTGAGAGCGACAAAAAATTAATGAAATTCTTCGGTTGTTTCGGTCTTCTAGAGCAAAATGTATGCTCAAACAATTGAAGTACAAGAAACAATCGAAATATTTTGTGATCAAAGGAAACTCACGCCCTCGACTCGGATAATGCAAACTCTGATGCACTTGTCGAAAAAACAGTTACCGAAGCTTGTGGCTTGAAAATACATTTGTGAGTTCGTTTTTATCATAAAATTGTTCCAATGAATTTCATAGCAGCATTCAATGAAGTCTGGTTTACAGCTTGCCATATGCGAAATTTTAATTTCACATAAAAGTACATGAGAAATAAACCAAAAATGTTCCACTATGCAATGTTCAAGTTTCGCATGAAACCGGCAGTAAATAGATGATTATCTTTCTAGGAAAACCATAGTTTCTTAGAATTTTGGTTTATGCATTTCCATTATTTTCAGTTTTAAGAATCTCATCGATGAGTGTTAGTTAGACTTTAGGTAGTATGCACACTCGTGCATTTGAGTCATTGATTTTGAGCATTCATATCTTTCGAGCATTGGTAATTCTTCAGGGTTCCTATCTCAATGTTAGATAGTTCTCAATAACTTGCTACTCTCACAGGAACATTGACAGCCTGGACGACTAAACGAGCTCTAGGATTTGTATCTATCCACAACTCTATCGGTTAAAATTTGGTTGTTGTTGCTAGATCGGTTGTTATAGCAACATTCAAACGTTCTTCAATAAAATAGCTACAATCACGACAATCGTTAGAGCTGATTACCATCGAATAAATAATTCATTTTAAATCGAACAACAAACCTGACGATGGCATATCAATTCTTGGTAATGGAAGGTTGACACAATCGAAGACGTTATTATGGTAAATGAGAAATGACGTACATTTGCATCGAGTACATAAAGTATCGTTATCAGCAGACTTTTGAAGAATAAATCTACTCGTAGCATTAAGTAGAATATACACTCAATGAACAAACCAAGAAGGTGTAAACTGTAGAACTGCCTTGGAATTGGTATGAAAAGTATAGGAGGCGACAATCTAAACTTTATTGACCACCCGACTAACGCTTTTTAGTTTCGAAAACGTATTCCCGAACCGAACATTTGGCGAATTCTATCGTCGATATTTGACCGAATTCATATCAGAGATTTGTCAGTTAACCCTTCAGAAACGTAGACAGCCATCTGTGTTGTCGACAACGATAAATAGGCGAATGACTCGGTTACAATTGAAGTTCAAGATCTCGAATCGTTCAAACGGAATACTTCAAACAAACGAAGTAATAGATTCGCTGGATGTATAATTAGCAGTAACGGCTATCACCTCAGGCTAAACATAGGATGGCCCAGCATAATTGTCGATCCCAGATGACTTGTAAAATGCACAACGATGTACCTTGAATAAATGTATGAGGCCATCAGAACGGTGAGTCGGACTTATCACTTTGGACTGATAAGTATCAATGAGACAGGTTTCATCAATGAAGTTCTGGTAAATTCCGGTTAGTTCAGCCAATCAGTTCCGAATTACTTTGTTCCTTAATGACGAAGAAGGTGAGGGTGATGATTAAGATGTTAATTACAACCGAAATACGCGACAAAGCCATACAGACAAAATGCTCATCTTAAGTCACAGATTCATGCGGGTTTTAACACTACGACCGCGAAGCGTTCTGCTCAATTAAATTTTATGAATTCAAAACGAGTTCGTTAAACGAACAAAAAAAAATCTATTCAATCAAAATACAATGAACCGGCGTGCTATAATGAGATTCAGGGTCGCAGTGGCTATATACTAAAAAGCCGTTCATGTGAAATGTACGAAAGAAAAACGGCTGAATTGATGAAAAGCGGGGGAAAAAGGTCGCTTGAAAAGAGTGACCAATACAATTAGGCGGCAAAATGAATTAAATTACAAAATAGAAGCATGCATAGTGGCGGCCAGATGATCGTGAATTTTACATTTTGTATACATCAACGTAGCATTTTGTTTACAATTCTTTCTGGCATTTTAAACCGCGTGAGATTCTCATTTTGCATTTTGAAACGAGACCAAGTCCCAGATTCCCGCTCCGATTCTGTGAACGTTGATAAATGTTATCTGGATCACAATTTACAGGTGTGTTTTTCAGCAACAAGCTTCTCCAACTGTTTCTTCGACACGATTAGTTTGCATATATGCAAGCCGAAGGTGATGTTTGCAACTACACTTTTGTCGAAAGACAGTTATCGAAGCAAGTTGCTCAAAAACACCAGTCAGTTTTCGTTTGTCATAAAATTGCGTCCGAAATAATGAGCATCGAATGCTGTCTAATTTATTACTGCTTGCCACATGCGAAAGTTGAATTTCGGAACAAAAAAACTAATGGGAAAAGTTCGACCACATGTAATGTTCAGCATTCGCATGGAGCAGACAGTAAAATTTATTGAAGCTTCGGAGCTACTATGACTGACAAATACGCTGTTGGGAATCGAAGTTATTTACGTTAAGATCGAGATCAGCAACAACAGCAGCGTACAAATACGACTTAAGTGCGAGTATAACTTAGTCATAGTTGACACACATGTCGTCATTCCGATCGTCGAGGAAATGAATTCAAATAGAGAAGGACATCGGTTGAAGAGCTGAATACGGACTGTGTGTACAGTGTACATAATATATGGTGCAGAAGATCTCCTCAATTCGCATAATTTCTTCTTTTCGGTTTTAAGAATACTTTCGTTATGCGTGTATGGTGGGTTGCATAGAGTTGTGCTGGAAAGTTTTTTCGCTTTTGGTTGGTGGTTGTGGTGGTTAAGTGAAAAATCGGTTTCGTCTTTTTTATATCATTGTTGCTTGAAATTTGTTTTTTTTCTCATTTTATTTATTGTTAATCTTTCTTTCAGTTTTGGCCATCAATCAATTTATAGTCAAAAGAGACCGGTTTTTACGACAATATAAATTTTTTTTAAAATTTTTTTTTTGTTTGTTTTAATCCTTTTGTTTTTGTTTGTTTTTTTTCTCTTGTGTGTGTTATCCTTTAAATCAATGAAAATAAGTGGAAGTAAATTCAGGTATTATAATCAAAAATTTTAAGTAAATGCTTGCTCTTGTAACTACTTAGCGGCTACAAGGTTCTGAATGTATGTCTTCGCACTTTCAATGGCAGTGTCATCACCTCTGATTGTTACACCAGTATAACCGTTTTGCCCTGCTTCTCGATCTAATAACAACGAAAGAAATAATTTTTTTTTTGGTTCAGATGGTTGGCGTGTGTGTGTGTGTAGATATTTCATAAACAGACGTGTGTAATCGTCGCTGAAATGCACATTTTTGCGTTTCTCGCTGATATACACATTTAGTACCACGCGTTACTTCAAATCCATTGCGATTTTCATATGGTCTTTTCTTTCTTGGAACCGAACGGTTTAGGTTAAGATGCATATTCTCAATGGATTTCCACACCTCAACACAATACATTCAAGCAAAATTGTTTTTTTTTCTTGGTAATTTGAAATTTTATTGGCCGGAATAGTTTTTTTTTTGTTTTGTATGCATTGCCGAGAGGAACGACGAAGTAAAACAACACGAGGAAAGGGAGAGAAATGATCAAAAAAAAAACTCACCGATTTTGACATGAACGTTGAAATTTTCCTGAATTTCACGGATCTTGGCACCGCCACGACCAATAACCATACCAACTTTGTTCGAATCGATCTCAATGTTCGATGATGAACCATCAGCGAAATTGTTGTATCCACCGCCACCGTAGTTTTGTCTTGGTTGACGATCTTGTCCATAACCGCCACCTCGGCCTCCACCATAACCTCGTCCCTGGCCACCGCCATAACCTCCACCACCTCCATATCCTCCTGGTCCTCTTTGACCGCCACCGCCGCCATATCCTCCCGGTCCACCAGCGCCATCACGGCGTTGACCTCCTCGGAAATTGCTGTTGCCATAGCTTCGTCCGTACTGTGATTCACCGTTCTGTCCCCAATTTTCCGACATTTTGGATTTTGTTTTCGGGTACTTTTACACAAAGAAAATGCTTCTTGCTATTAAATCGATGTTTCCCTGAAATTGAAACAAGAAAGCGCAATGTTACAACCGGTGTGGGAATGCTGCCGGAAACGGTATTGTGATTAATTGCCCAAGCGACTTGCGGCTTTTCAAAATGAACGTTTTTTTTACAATGCGATTACAAACAAATTTTGTACGTTTGGAATTCCGTCGAAATTGCACGTAAACATAACCTCAATGTTTGCGCATCGTGTTATATCGATTTTCGGATGGGAAAAAACTTTTATTACACACAAATTTGGAATTTACTAATTGTTTTCTAACCGTAACTAATAGTGAAATGTATGAAGTACCTGTATGATCTGTAGTTTTTCACAATGAAACGATTGATAGAAACACTAATTTCACAAAGAATTTTTGAACAAATTAATAGCGTCCTCACCGTCCCGGTTGTCTCTTCATGAATCACGAATGAAAATTAATATTCCATGGACGTGAAGTTGGCTTTAGATGCACAGTAGTTTTTTCTATTTCGAAAATGAGTGCATTTCATACAATGTTCCGTTAGACTGTCAGTGGTGTCAGTTCAAGGCGCCCTATGTCATGCATGGTTAAGGTCTAATCGGTTTAATATAATTTTGCACTAGCGATATTCAATATTATATTATGTCTGAGTAGCCATATGTTTGTGGTTTCCTTTGATCAACAGCGCCACCATGCCACCTTTTGAGTGTAACTTTATGCATCCACTAGTCAAAATTGCCAACATTACGAAAATGAAATCTTACAGTATACTGACAAGGTGCGACCGATGCGTGCGATTCTATAGTCACAGCAAATTCCAATTAACGAATTTTTCTAAAAAGTTGTTTAAATTGGGTACTACGAGAATAATTCATTACATGAGAGCTTGCATTACATATGAGCTTCGGTAACTGTCTTTTTGACGAGTGTAGAGTTTGCATATCCGAACCGAAGGCATGTTGTGAGCCTGCAATCAGCTGAAAAATTTTGTTTTTACAAAGTTGGCAGCGCTTACACCATGCATTTAGATACGCAGCCGCGACTGCCATCTCTTTAATTTTTTCAGCAACAAAA
>JANTFA010137123.1:0-10953 GCA_026413405.1 Phytosciara flavipes
AATCTGTCTCGAGTTTAATTTTGGGCGAAATACTACGCAAATGAAAAATTGTCTAGATTGTTGTGTGTAGATTTCGACATTTCATGCTACCGACTCAACACTGATAGTAAGTTTTATCGTCGTTGCGTTGGTTGTGAAATGAATCATTAATATTTTTTTTGTTTGTCAGAAACAAAACAAACAAAAATCTGTTAAAAAAACTGCTATTCATATGCTACTGAAAGTGACGACAGTCATATACGCATAAGCGTTAAGCGCTGGCTCACTGTTTCTTGTAGATAAATGCAAAGAGGTTAAATGAACTGATAGAAGCCTTATGTCGAAGAAGAAATGGGAGCTCAACATCTTGTCAGATTTTTGACGTTAGTAGTCGCCTCGTTTTGTCTAGCTTGCCTACATTTTTAGGCAATTTATGTGACCAAAACAGACTACATAATGTAATAATCCATGACGTTGTTTAGCAGTATATTTATCGCTCTGGTGGTGTAGAGAGCTAACGTGTTGGCTTGACAAACCAATGATCGGGGGTTCGAATCCACCGTCAGACAAATGAGCATAAAGTAATTTTTCATTCAAGTTTCAATTCAGTTTTCGAATCGCTTCACCTCAACAAACATTGCAGAATATTCAGTAAAATGATTGAAGTAACAGATTTTGTGTTGATCTATGCTTTAGCGACATGTACCAAAATATCCAAATTTCTCAACGGACAGGAGGTGAACTTGTTCCGAAGCTATTCATGAATTATCTTTCTCCAAAAGTTCCGGTTATCTGCTATTTAAACTCAGCCATCGTTTCCGAGTTTTGCAGGGAACAATGTAGAGTGGAGGCTTTGGAACTAACACTCGGAACAGTTCAGGCCAAAACCACCAATTCATCTTGACCAAAATGTATGGAAAGTGGCAAAACCAAGTCATTTTGAACAAAATATATGGAAATCACAGTATCAGGTGTTCCCTTGCTTACGTGCGATGTAAAAATATATTTTCTTCGTTCAATCGACTAGATACCTGCACCAGCAAACAAATCAGTAAATTCGTTCGATCAATCTATTCTACTTCGACCGGGACTGTTTGCTCTTGGTAATTCAGGGTAATTGGAAGGTTCTCAATTCAATACAAAACGAATTTAATGCAAAAACATTCGAATAATTTCAAAAATATAAATAAACTGAGCCTGAGCCTGATATATGTACACAAACTCATCGTATTTTGGGTTATACGTCAAATGGGTCATTCAGTGTGTACATCGTTGCAGCCACCAAACACACCGCAACTACACTTATTAAGATTGTGTGAACTTTAGGACGTTACCAATGCGATATAATCGCTAGAAAAATTCCATGCGAAATTTGTCTGTCACGGGAATCGAACCCGGATCATTTTGGTGGAAGGCTAGTACGTAACCACTGAGCCATCCCGTCGAGTCTTATGTGACCCACATTTGTAAGTGCTGTCACGTTTTCTTGAACCCCCATCCCCACTAACAGTGTGACGTCATTTATGAATGGCTCCTAACTAAGGGTATACTTATGTGGGATAGGGAGAGGACATAACAGAATGGCTGAAAATACATCTTTGCAGGGGCCTCAAATTTGTCGATTACATTGATAGAGATGCGACTGCCGTTCCTTCCGTTTGATATAAGTAGTAAAAAAGTCGCTGTATTCCACTGTTTTCTTCTGTTCGTTTTCCTGTTCACTGCGACTTTTCACCTGCTTTAGAATAATTTCTTGTAGTAGAGTCGTTGAAGATAGAAATCTGAATATCATTGGTAATAATCCCAAGTTATCTCTGCTGCATGGCATTGCACTTTTCCGACAAAAACCGCGTCACAATTATTTAGAATGTCATCCGATGCATCACACACTCGTATGTATCGCACTGAACGAGAAAAAAAACCAACAGAAAAACGATGTCAGATCACTCTATACGAAAAGGTATAATATCTGTGCAGACTAAATAATGCGTTTGAATGTTTATTGCGATATGTATTGCGGTTGTGCTTGGCTATACGAACTGAAATATATTCAAATGAACGGAAGTTACTAATAGTAGCTAGGCGGATATGAAAACATAAAGGAAATGTTGAATTTATCATACGAAAAAAAAACAACAAAATGAACGAGAGCCGCTCTTCAGTAAATTCATTGTAAAATTTCTGTTGAATAGCATAAATGGAACGCTATGAACATTTTCGTTGTTTTTCCATTTATCAAAAGTGTTATGCCATCGGATCAGATGAAAACCACGAGAATTCAACAAATTTTTTTTTCCGTCTAGATTTTTGAAGTTTCACCATTCATTTTTCTTACACAGAAACACAACTACCAAATTTATCAATCGTCTCCTACTTCATTACGTGATCATCATCTAGTAGTGTCGTGTCAGTAGTATTTATATTCTAATTCATTCAAAAAGTCGGGAGAAAACTAATTCATTAAACCGCAATTTTATGAATTAAAAGTGACGTGACGATAAGCTCGTGATGATTAATAATTAGGCATATTATCGCCACCATGGAATTAATTAAATTTTATTAGTTTATGGAATGCGTATACCCATAGGTGACGAATGATTTTACATTAATTAAGTTTACCTTTTTGTGCACACAACAATTTATTTAAATTCGTCATGAATTTCGAATAAATGAATAACGAGAAATTACCGGTCTCGTATAACATGCGTTTTTATTATACATTACCATTTTTAGACTCGCCAGGGCGAGATTAGTCTATGGGGCTAAAGGGGCTAAACTGAAGGCGCTGGTGAAATAAAGGCGTAGAAGAATTCACTGGAGAAACAATAGGCTTTTATGTACGGCTATACATCTGTTATCTATACGAACAATGCAAAACAAATGGAAATTTTCAGCCGATTCGGTTTTATTGTAGAGAAATGTATGCACAAACCATTGAAGTAAAAGATTTGAAATCAATATTTTGAAAATGATATTATTAAGGAAAGTAGACCTGACCTGATAAAGAATTCTGTTGATGTGCTTGCCGCTTGGGACAGGTTGAAGATAAAAGAAAATAGAAAACGCATTATGAAATAAGTAGCAACAGTAAAGTAAATTCTGCTCGCGACTGATAATGAAATATTTAAGTAGAAAAATCTAGATTTTCATTTGCTATGCAATTTTGGTGTGAAACCAGACACCACAAATTGATTTGTGCAAGTTTGTGAAGCATTTGTTCTTTGTTCATGTGCTCATTCAAGCACTCGTTTATGTGTTACTTCAACTTGGATGAAACCAGTGTTGTCGTCGCTTTATCACAATCCCACATTTAGAATGATTTTTCGGTTCGTATTTTTCCTGTTTATAATTCGCCAGAAGTAGCTACCACCGTCGCCATGTCCCTGATGTGATGACATTTTTGAACTGCATATTGATGCAAAACGTCAAGAAAAGTACCGAATATCTCACAGATCAAAACAGTGGTCAACTAATTCGGAAATCATGTCAAATTACGCCTTCCTCTGTTTGAGAACGGTTGCAAATCGGTGAATGAATTGAAAAGAGAACAAAGTGCGCCTACATTTACCTTTTCATTCCAAGGCAGTTTCATTTAAATAAGGCAATGAATCAAAGATTACGCTTGCATTTTCACTCGACCCTTAATCAGGTGAAAGTTAACCAAATTTTAAAGTCACGATTCAACTTAGTTCGAATCAAAAAACGACTTTTAGATTAGATTAAAAGCAAAGTGTCCTTCTTAGCCCGCGACATTTTCAGTCCCTCACGGATTTTGATCGATGGTAAAGTTGGGGCATGAATGAATATAAGCGACGAAAGTATTCTAAGATTTATACGAAAAGTGAGTGTTAGTGCATGCCAGGTAAGAAGACAATTGGAATATGACAGCTCTGTGTCGTGATAGCCCCAAAATCCGTTCTAGATGCCATTCGACGATCGCCAGACAAAAAATTTCTACAACTTTTCGATGCCAGACAACCCCATAAGTTGGAACCGGTTCCAATGAACAAGAAACCCGTTGCCAGACAAAATTCGGTAAGATCTGTGGGCTGTCAAACAAAATGAAAACCCAGAAACTCTAAATTTTTGTTATCATAGCTCAAATTGAGTTCCATTAGACGTGTAAATTCAAATAGACCCCAGTAAATTCAAATGTACGAGAGCCCATAGGGGCGCTGAAAATGCCGTTCCTGGTTATTTTTTGTCATAATTAATAATGAAATGTTCATCGATAAATTGAAATTAACATTAACCAGTAACACAATATCCTCTCAATTAATTCAATTACCAAGAATTTGTAATTTTCGAACAATGAGAGAGATGAGAAAAATGAATGTTAAAATAAATACACCGACAACGGCAACAGATACAATAACAAAAACAACAACAAAAATAAATAAAAGTTTAACTTTTCCAGTCATTCTGCGTTCAGATGAAAGGTAGAAAAAAAATATTTTTTTTATTAGAATTATTCATAAACAAGGACGGACGTCGTACGACGATTTCCCGGATGGGCTTCCCATCCTGAACGTATGGTATGTAATTCGTTTGATTTTATTCAAACTTTGAATGGTGTTAAAATATTCTACCAGTGCGTGTGTAAGACCAAAATGATGAATTTGATGTGTGACTGTGTTCATTAGTTTATTTATATGAAAGAATTTTTTTTCCTTTCACATTATAATGTTTAGTGTAGCGGCATTTCATTTGTACAGAAAATATTTTAATAAAAATAAATAGAAATTTTGTCGGCACAATCCTCGTTTTTTTTTTCTTCTTCTTGGAGTTGAATTTGAATTTATTTGTCGGAATTTTGATTTAGGGAATTTGAGAGACCGGTGTTTAATTGAAGTTTATTATGTGACGTTGAAATTTTATCTGTAACTGACGCAGCAAATGTTATTCTGCCGAACTCATTGACTCATCGTTCTAACGACACTTAGCCTAACTTCTATCCACAGTGGCTAATAAATTTAGGGATTTTAGAGGTTTTGATCTTTTCAAATATTACTTCCTGTGAGTGCGATAGATTGGATCATCCACGTAGCTATGAGTAAAAAGTTGAAAAGTCTGGTATTCGTGAACTAAAACTTGGATTGCAATGCATTATTTCATAGCAAACAATTGGGATCACTTCGATGTATGTTCACAGATATTCCACGATTATTCTGAATTACGATAAGAGAAGTCTTGGGATTTCCATTTAGATGTAGCACTTCTTGAGGCTGACACCTTTAGACATAATGATATCCCATCTTTTCAATCTAAGTATATCTACATTTTGCTAAGAATACATTGACTTAACCATTTAGTTACGACAGACGTACACCACTCTCAATCTATTCAATCTATTACTGCCATTGATGACTACACCTTCCAACATTTGTATACAAAATGTTTTACTTCCTTTGTTGAACTAAAGAATTTGCTTGTATAAAAGAACACTCCGCTTGAAACTTTATTTATTTTCGTCATGGATACCAATAACGGATGACAGACCGCCAAATTTTCACTAGCACTCGGGCTTCCTAAGTTTTGGCTGGAGCAAATGTTTGTATTTCGACTATGTTAAGTTTTGGAATTCAAAAATAAACTCTTTCGGAGGGAACTATTCAGAAAATCTGGATGACCAACAGAAAGTAATTCTCCTCTAAATTGTTTGACACTAAACAGCATCTATGTCAAGTGCTAACACAAATTTCTCTCACTTAAAATAAAAGTTTGTGAGCAAGGAAACGCCCCATTGATTTTACATCTAGCTTTTAAAACGGCGTACCTGCTTCGTGTGAAGTTTATTGATCCGAGACGAGGCAGAGTTTACTAATCACATGAAAAGTGACTTTCAACTTTTGTCTCGAACGATGTAACGAAATGGAAATTATGGCTCATGCAATAATGACGTCCACATAAGAAGAGGAGGAGGAGTTCGAGAAAACGAGGCAAGCCATGTTGTAGATATAGGAAATATGTGAACGAAGGGGGGAGGGGGCTTTCAAAAATCTGGAAAAACGTGTGAATGTCATTATTGCACCAGCTTTTAGGTAAAATTTGATGAAAATAACGAATTTAGACAAGAAGCCTTGTGAATGTCTGACTTTTTTCTTCCAAGAAGTAAATTGGTTAACTACTGGTCTGTTTTGAATTTTGCGCCTTTTTGAAGGTACCTTCTAGTCTCTGTAAGTCTTTGGTAAGAAACGTCAACGGAACAATGTTCACAAAACCATTATAGAAGTTGACAGCTGTCAAAGTGTGTAGGCTAAGAAAAATGGTTATTTACTGAAGATAAAACGTAAAAAAGATCAGTTTTCACGTGAAGTTTGTTGATTCGAGGCAAAGCCGAGGTTGATAGTCACACGAAAATGTGACTTTTCATTTCATGCAACGAACTTTACATGCTAAGGTCGTCGAAAGTTGGTAAAATTTGTTAAAAAGAACGACTTTTGCCCCGCAAGGCGCAAGTACTATCTACAGAATCTACAAATGGCATGTCCTCACACAGTCTAAAAATCTCACGCAGTCACTACAACTCATAATGATTTCTTAAATATTGATTTAGTCACATGTCCATCAATGTTGGACCAACATTCATTCGTAAGGAAATGAAGTCCATTGAATGGCACCGATCAAGGTGAAGAGGAAAAAAATTCACCATGCGACACTCAATAAAGCTCGGCGAAAGGTGTGCGTTACACACGTGTAACGAATGAAATGTGTACAGACAGCAAATGCGCCCATTTCTAACACACACGTTCTACAATGAAATGTGGTTCATTGTAAACACACACCCCTATAATATGACATTTCAACGAGAGTTTTACATAACACCATTGAGCTCTTATCTATTTTAGTATTTGCCGTGTAAACTACGGATATAACTAAAACCGAACAATACCAAAATATATACAAATTCAATTACGTTCAATTAATGTGAATATATTCAAGCGGCATCTAGGTATATCTACATACAGCGAACGTGTACAAATATTTCAATTCATTCAGTTAAAGTTCTTCATTGATATGTACATGTATGAAACCCATGCACACGTTGTGTATTGTACCGAGAGCTTCAATTCGTGGAATTATTTATGAATGAAATTAATAGCATGCTAATTTATTTGTTTGGTGTTGCCTGTCTTTCCACAACCACCATAACATTCTATACCTTTTACTCTATCGATCGAGACAAGCGCGACGAGATGTTTTAAGAAAGAACAAAAAATTTGAAGTAAAAAAAACAAACTTCGGCTTAAACTTACACACAGAATGAATTAAATTTTTGCTATAGTTTTTATTCATTGTGTAGAATTTTCGTTCATAATGGAATGGATATATTTCTGTTGAATAAGTAATGTTATAATGAAAAGGTATTTGAATTTGAATTTCAAATTAGTCTTTGTTCATTCAAAAAGTATGAATTACAACACAGACTAACGTACAATTAAAATGAATAATTACGAACGATGATGGAATACGATTCTTTTTTATTCTGCTATCTTTCAGTGCTCGGTCACTGCGGAATCGACTGTAGTAAGTGATTATCATTGTTAAAAGTGTGTTATAATGTGAGTGTGTGTTAATTTCTGTATATTTCAAGAGTATACCGGTCTGATGGTAATATCACAACAAAAAAACGATTTTCAAGTGACACTTTTATTACATCTAGGTGTTACATGTAAATTTCAATTCAAATAAAAATCCAACTATTCAAACAACTAACACAACGTGTATGATTCGCAAGTAGTCCGACCGGCGACCCGTACGTCTGTCTAACATACGACGGTACGAATTATTCATTACGATTCGTATTTCTTCTCCTCTTTTGTTTTCAAATCTTTATTTTAGCCACTGCTGGATGCAGGTCTCCTCTTAGGGCATGATCAGTTTGAGGGAATTTAAATGTGTTAGAAGATAAGGCCTTAATGGCGAAAACACACGAGCAATTTTGCATTGATGCGATCGACAATTTTCCTGCATTTTCTTTTATTTGGTCTGTGCTGAAAATCGGAATACAATGGAAATCCCAACATAGTTATCGATTTTATCAACGCAGAATTATTCGTGTCTCTTCAGCGTAAAATATATAACTTTCTTTAAAATTTCTCAAATTTCCCAAAAAAAATTCTCAAAAATAGGCCCTGTCGCGAGGTAACGTAGGTGGACTTATTTAGCTTGATCTATCGAGATCCATTCATACCTAATGGTTCAACTGTGTTCATTGGTAAACTGTAGACAAACTTAGTATCACGTAATGTACCATGAACTAAATTATTAGGAGTGGAATACCGGCGGCTCCCAACCCAACAATGTCTTGAGTAGTAAGCCATGTGACCAGGTAGCTCAATCGGTAGAGCGTCGGACTCATACGCCACATCGGCAACACATAACATTACGTCACAACCATGACTATCTGCTCCATCTATGAATTACAGATGGAAGCTCATACAAAACCAGACTGCAAGTGAGAAACGCTTGAATGGATTTCATTTGAATCAATGAGTACGCACAACAGACCCGTTTGAGGCCATGGTGCAGGGTTCGTCCAGCTCAATTATACTAATCCTAATCCATTCCATTACTTTGGTTGATAATGAGTCGCTGCAAAGCATCTATAACTATCAAGCAGCAGAACGGAAATTCATTAAGGGACCTACTCGACGCAGTAGTCACAAATTCTCATATAAATTTGGTTTTTTTATGTTGGTATAATATCACTGCGTTCCAATGTTCCATACTAAACAAGGGGCCTAATATGACCGTTAATAAGATCTGTTCTTGTGCTTGTAAGTTATAGATGCTTTGGTCGCTGATGCTATTGCGAGTTAGTAATACTTTAAGTTTCTCAGGCTTCAACAATTTTTGTCTGTTGCTAATTATATATTCGCCTAAAGTTAGACTCAGACATTTGTACAGATAATTCATTGTAAATTCATCGTTCGAATGCATACTATTTTTTCTATACGAACGGTGTGATCTTTGATGGCACTAGACACATAAACTACTCAGATTTTGAAGTTTGGGTACGCTTAGGAACGTTTCCTTCATGCTTCATACATTGAGGGGAAATCCTATATAGATTCTGTGTTACAAAATATAAGTATCCTCAACGGATTTTTTCTGTATAAGCTAACCCGTGAAAAGCTATCTGAAATATCTGCAAATGTTTATTGAAATCTAGATATTAATGGATCGATCGGGTAGCTGTAGTGAATACAAACAGGCTGAAAAAGTAGGGGGACAAGAAGAAATGCTTTCATCTTGAAGTACTGCTAATATCATCTGTTATTGACATCAACGACCGAATAGGAGCGGAATGATCTTTTCGTAGAGTCTAGCGTTTATATAGGCAGAAGTTTGCTATGAAGTATGTGAAGAAATAGATTTCAAGTTGAACCTTTTTCGTAGTGATATAGATCGAGTACTGACAATCTTTGAAATGCTAGTAGTTCGGATAAAAAGTGTTCTCTTTGAAACGCACACAGAAATTACGATTTCGAAGGTATAACGAATCTCAAACTTTCGTTTTCACAAATAGTAACACTCCATTCTCCACACTCAAAGGGAAGAAAGACTCGATGAATGAAGATGATTTTTCCAAAAATTCAACATTATTGTCGACGTTCACCTCCAAATATATTAGAAAAGTAAGAGCACAACCAACGAGCTCCAATATTTTGTACGAGTATCGGAAACAACTAAAACATTTGTGGTTTGAAAACGATCGTTTCATGGAAGATTTAGTTTTAAAGGTTGAAACAGTTTCATCCCACCACTTCGTTAATTGGGTTTTATTTATCTCTCCCCCTTCAACTATGTAGTTTGGTGGTTCCTAATTCATCGACCATAATCAAAAGTAGATCAAGTCCAACCATCCAAAGATCAAACTCATAATATTTCGTAATATGATCAAAAAAATAATAATTCGATCACAACCTCAATTCAAGACCACTCTGGTCAACTTCACTTTTATGGAAGTGGCGATTAAACATTTCGCAAAAATTCACCGCAAATACGAAATAAAAATGGTTTGTATTGACCGACACCACAATTATCTCATTGCTTGATTAGGATAGGTTAATCGGCGGTAGTGTGGGCGCACTTAATTACGTATGACCATAAATTTCGCGACAGACGTTTTATTTAGTTTACAGCTCAGCAAAAAAAAAGTGTTGTGGTTTTTTAAGATGAAATTGCATAACTTTTATGAATAAGTTCCAGGTAGGCAAAATGATTCGGTTTCACTTTCTTTTGCGTATCGTTTGAGAAATTGTTTTGTTGATCTATGGACAGACTGGCAAGTGACATCAGTTCATAGTGACTATTTCAGTTGAGAAGATCAGTGCTAAAGTTAGTGTTAAGTTTACTGTTGAACAAGTTCATGTTTTGAGTGTTCAAGTGAAATTACAAACAAAAATGGCACCGCACTGCTATTGGCATAAATACGTGGTTTGTGATGCTTGTTTATGTAACAACTTATCCAACGTTAACATACTGAGTTCATTACCTCACCACGACAATTCTAACTCTAATTCTGACTATCGTACAAACCAATTTAATGAGCGAATGCAACCACAGTGAATACATCATTAAACTCATTGCAGATAGCCATCTCAATTTTGGCACACACTCGAACGATTCAAACGAAACCTATCTCTGTACCTGTGGTATGGCCGGACAGTGGTGGAGGAAGTTATGATACATACCAACAACCATATTACTCTCAGAGCCGTGGAAATCGCCGCATAGAAGCGATAAATGATAGACCGAATTCTAACTTTAACCGGCTGGTATTTGATGATCGAGGCGGACATAATTCTCAGAATGCAAATTCACAGGATTCGGTTGATTACGTCGACAGAACCAGTCGATTAACGAACGACTTTGCCGTTCAAGGAGGAAATGGACAAAATTACGCAGGATATGGACAGAATTACGTAGGATACGGACAGAATTACGCAGGGAATGGACAGAATTACG
>JANTFA010137134.1:0-12768 GCA_026413405.1 Phytosciara flavipes
TTAAATTGATTGCGACACATGTTGTTCGTTTGTGCTCTGCTATGTGCTGCGCATATTTATTTGGATAAATGAAATTTTGTTTACAAAATGAAGACACTAAGAAGCGAAATGTGTATGGCAATAGGGCAATCAGTAAACGAGAGTGTTCAATTAAATGTTTATTGAAACTAAATATTTTGACGATTTGATATTTGATAGGACTCTTTTGATTTGCTTATCTCGTCGATTGTGGAATTGGTTTCAGAAATTCTTGGTAATTGTGCCAAATCATAAGATAGGTTATGATGATGTGGACAATATGACGCTTTATTATACCAATCGAAGTTTTACTGTGTCATCGCATCTATTACTTCATTTGTTCATTTCACAAACGGCAGGCGTATCGCAATTATATTCGTCAAATCTGTTACTTCGTTTGTTCGAAGTATTTCATTTTGTTCGATTCCAAGTTCCAAGGTCTGCTACTTCATTTGTTACAACGCAAATTTTTGTATACAAGGAAATGCTATGACAAGTCAATCACGTATTACTGTAATGATTGTATATAACAGATGGCTACCTCGTTTCTGAAAGGTGCCAGCGCGTTCGTTGTCGTTACTCAACCCGTGTACCTGTCAACCTCATAACAAGTGTAACAAGTAATTTTACCATCGACAAAGAAGTTCTCACGAAATTATTAAAAATCGTCGGATACCATGTCTGGTAAACACGAAACTCAACTAATTTCTCGACACATAAGAACCTCGATTGTTTACCTTGGTTGGTCATTTTTAATTACCTGTTAATACATAATGATATCTTCACCGCATGTAAATGATGTAGACGAATAGCACCGCTCTTCAGGTTATTACAGTAATTGACCTTGGCTCTAAATCTGATTTTTTTTAAACAAAAATCAATTCCTGTTGATTTCCGGCAACTCATAGTGCAACGGTATTTTCGTTTGTAATTAATTGGTAGCTTATGCAATTTTGACAGGCATGGTGATTAACCTGATATTTCTACATCGCACAAAACTTTCGGATCGAACCAGTCAATCACCTAAAAGTGTCGAAAGTTCTATGAATATCTTCAATAACAATTCCGCCGCGTACGAACGCACCACTATTCTGTTGCAATTCTCCAGCCGCATTATTTCAGTAGGTTAAAATGTTACAAACTCAAATCTTGAATATGAAACTTCGAAGCACAAAACTTGTAAGATGAATGGAAGAAAGTTCTCTCCATCTCCTATGCGACACATTATGGTAATTAGATGATTCCTGGCGTGCTTTTCAACGTTTGCAGTATAATAAAAAAGCAATATACAATCGAGTGATGGAGGCCGAGTGTTACAATACACATCGTTTGCTTATCACCGAGTTGCATACAATGCTTTTCTCAAAAAAATCGTCGAAAGTTGGTAATCTCGCCACTGAGTTGAGAAAAATAGGTTTTTGTGCATGTGGCTTCGCCAATCGAAATAATTGTCGACACAATATTCCACATAGTCGTTCCAATTTCAAACGTTCGTTTAATCGTTCTTTGGGTCGATAGTCTAGCCGTTAGGCTTGGTGTAAGGATTGTCACCGTGAAAAGCAATGTGTTCTTCACAATCGCAGTATTGAACTCGGACTGTTTTGGTGATATTTTCATGTAAAGATGCCTTGAACTGAACAATGTTACGCATCAAACGTTTTTGTAAATCACAGTCCATTTACATCCACTACTGAATGTAGGCCCCGCCGATTTTCTTCCATTTGGGACGATCCATTGCCACTTGTTGCCAGTTCTCTTTTAAGTTCTTTTCTCCTAAGAATTTTGTGATTCCGTTCGACCACCTCTCTGCTGGTCTGCCTTTAGATCTTGTGTAAGGTGGTCTTCAGTCCATGGTTGTTTTGGTCCAACGTCCATCTGTCTTCTTTGCAATGTGTCCCGCCCAACTCCACTTTGGAGATGCTATTCTTTCCATGACAACAACGACCTTTGTGTTCTGTCGAATCCATTGATTTAAGCCTAATTCCAATCATACTTCGGTCCATTGTTCAACTAATTTGTTCGTACACTGATTCACCCAAGATTCAGCGCACTCAAAGTGTGAATGAGTAAAACGCGCGCAATTCAGCTGGTCAACTTTGTATCAGTTTAAGAAACGAATAAGGGCCTATGTTTGCATTGGTTTCGATTATACAAAACTATCACTAACCTTGTAACAACTCTATACCATCGACAAGCCAAAAATATTCTCACGAAATTACTCAAATCCGTTCAATATAACTGTCTTCACAACACGAAAAACGATTAATTTTCCGATATATACAAAGAACCTCGATACTTCACCTTGACTGGTCATTTTTGTAATTGTTTCGTTAATGTAATAATGATATCGTCGTTGAGGTAAATAGATCAATATCATTGTCCGTGAGATGATCCAAATGGTTGTCCATTGTAAAAGTTGTTCGAAATCGGTTTTTCTTCTTCTTCGACATATATGAAAGGTTCATAAAGTGATTAATGCCTTGTAGTAAGACGACTTTTTGTTTACAAGTTAGCCCAAGAGAAAAGGAAAACATAAGGAGTGACCCGTGCGAGTTTTCAATATTTGAATAATATTTGATCGAAAAAGTCTACAATCTTGGGATGATACTGCAACAATGCATTCTGTAATCTTCCCATCTAAATACATCTCTCAATTACGTTCCATTAAAATTTCTTCCAGCAATTTTGAAAAGTTCCGTACGAAGTCTTTGGTAATTTGAAAATTAAACGCTGAAAAAATTCTTTACAAATCAGGTGGAATTTTTACGAAAATCACTAAAATCCAAAGTGGTGGCTGGCTGTCCAATTCTGGATTAGCTCAAGGCTCAACCGATTTTGCTAATCTTCAAACTCACACTGGCATTTCTGATTAAAAAACAGAAGATAAAGTCCCATCAAGATTGGGTTCGTTTTACTCAAGTTATCCTGGGGACAGAGGGACGGACATTTTTTTTATTGCTGTCGACGATCTGTTTTTACTCGTTCTAACTGTTGCATCTGGTTTTTTTCAACGGATTTGGCTTTTTCGAGTCAAGAGAAACCACTTTTGTCCGAAAGATAGGGTGGTGGGACGGGTGTTCCTTCAAATACGTAGTGACTATTTGCACCCTTTACTACAATCACTTTGATTTTTTCTTCTACAAATGGCAACGAAGACAACATATTCCAAGGCAGCACTTAGCAAGTGACAAGTGACTTCTGAAGCGAAGATCGACAGTGTCATTCAGTGACAATTGTGATAAACATGGTTCAATCCACGCTCTATATGCTTGCCATAGTATCCGAGCACTATTTGCACCCGAGTGTTTTATGCACTATTCGCACCCACCCGGGTGCAAATAGCATCTACCTTCCAAATAACGAAGAAGAACCATGATTTTTCCGCCATTTTCGATGATTTTGTATGGGATGCGAGAAAATCAATCGCTTCGAATTGGGTTTCTAATGACTGTGAATCATTTTTGTATGAGCGTATCATTGGGAGGAGCGATATATTTGAAGATAATCGATGTTGAAGTTTGCGAGTTTCATGAGAAATACCCGAAAATTGCTACCATCAACAGCAATTTTCTCGAAATCCATCGTCCAATGATACCCCCATAATATGTTTGTTTTGTGTCCATAAATGAATTCGAACCATTAGAAACCCAATTCGAAGAGATTGATTTCATCATTTCCACAACCCATACAAAGTCGTCGAAAATAGCGGAGAAATCATGGCTTTCCTTCATTAATTCAAAAAGCATCCATCCCGCCACCTACCCTTTGATCAATAGCTGTTTCTCAATCCGTCGGGGAAAACCGTCTAGACAACCACAAAAGGTGTGTCCTTATTCAGGCATTCGAAGTGGACGTGCTAGTTACAAACGTAAGTGTGACGGCATCAGACCCTCGTACTTTGTACGGGTCAGAAAAAAAACTCTTATTGGTCAATGGTTGTCTATATCCATTACGACGATATTTATTTATCTATCGTACCTCAATGGATCTGAATACAATATTTTGTAATTACAGGTCAATATATATTAACGTATGTGATTTATGATCATTTAAATTTCAACTTCTAAACGATCATTTATAATATTCCAAGTCAAATCATTTTGTTTAAAGAATCCATCCATTGCAACGTAACATTTCAAAGTACATTTAATAGTTGCACAATTCAATCAATCATCTGCAGGTTACTCATTTCTGTATGTCTTTAGGTTTCAAATTGTTTACTCTCTGCATAGAAAGAAACCACACAAAAATCATAAACTCAAATCCACGAAGGCAAACGTCTGGCGTACGGAAGATTGAAAGAGCGAGACAAGAAAAAACGTTTTTTTTTTCTTTATAATTTTCAAATAATTATGGCAAGTAACAATCTTTCACGTTTCCATATCCACATTAAAAACATTCAAACAAACCCATTATTTCTTACATTTTATTCCATTTAAATAACTTTGTTTGTGTTATTTCATCATTCATCCTCGGCTCGGCGTCATCGTCACACGGCATGTCTATAGTATTGTATGGATGGGCTCATCCATAAAACCCGTCGTCTTTGAAGGGGTGACGATGAAAGTGTGACTTACGTGTTATAAGGTATAAGAAAAGTGCTTGCAAGGGGGAGGGGAGTCTGAAAATCCGTAAAAAGTGAGGACTGGATTTATGGATGGTCCCTAACGTACATAATATCCATTTTACCAATTTAGCAGTTTGTCGATATGAAAATAAATGTTTAAGTTGTCGTCTTATAGGCATATCGTCTTTCATTAAATTGATCGGTTCGTCGTACAATCATCATCGTCATTCAACTTTAAACTCCTCACTACACAAGTCTAATACATTAAAAATGAAAGAATGAAAAAAACTTTCATTACAAATGCACATGAAATCAACGAATAAAGAAGAAGAAGAAGAAGCAAAAAAAAGTTGTTTTCTGATCGTCAATCAACCATTAGCAGCTGGTATCTGCTATCCGCTTACTTAAGCACGTGCTATGTAAAAAACAGTTTTTCGAAAAATCTTTCCCACGATCCGCTTCTGCATGAAATTCTTATGGAGCTTTGCTTTTGTGTGTGGAACAACAACAAAATTAATAAATAAATGCGAGAGATCGTTTGCTTCGTTTTATGTAGTATGGGTATGGGTACCCATATATGAAACATGTCTGCAGAGATATAGTCATTTGAATGAATTTTATATGGTGATGTCATGTCTTGTTATGTGTATAAAAATGTCTTTGACAATAAACGAAAAAAAGACGACGATGAAGAGAATGATTTTTTTTTATAATCCACTTAACATGAATGTTGAAGTGATGCTGGCTGTAATTTTTCTTTTCTCTTCTCTGTGGCGAAAAGCGAAACACATCAGTCACTGTGAGCTCCAAACAAATACCTGCAATTAGTGGACTGTTAAGAAGAAAAACAGCCAAAGATTTATTCCCGTAAAATTATCATCGAAAATGTATACAGTCAATTAAGGTGAACAATGCCTTGTTAGCGAGATATTAGCCTTATAGAAAGGCGGTCAGCCTAATGTCACTATGTCACATTCATCAAATGTATTGAATCTTTTGTTAAAAGCTTCGTCTAAACGTTTGACACGAAATCTTTTACTTCTATTGTTTTACCATACATTTCACTGAAACCGCTTTCTTCACTTTATTGATAACGCATGAACTTTCGTTTCGAATGTTAGTTTTGTTCATTTCAGTTCCACCGTTCAGTTCCTGTGTTCACAGACATAATTTTAAGGCTCGGATCAAGATACTTTCAGGTCTCAAAGCTAAACTGAAAGCTAAAACGGTAAAAACCACCATGCACTCTACACTTTTAAACATATTAAATTGTTGGTGGTAGTCAAGAAATTCCTTCTACGAATAGAACCGTATCAGATCATAGGGTCTCTGACCTGTTGACCGGATAAGAGATTTCAGCAATTGTGGCATTTCAATGTTGGTAAAACAAAATTGAGTTAGGGTCCTTGAATTGACGAGATACTTGCCCTAAGCGTTTTTTACGAATAACTCAGCTAAGTTTCATCCGATTTTCATATTATGAAAGGTGATGGTAATGTTACGAATTGATGCTGCATTGCCTCGTTGTATATCAATGCTACCTTAGTCTCTGTTTTAATTTAAATATCAAGAGTGGATTCTTTTTCGTTTGTGATACTTCAAATCTTTCTCACCAAAACATTTAACGAATTGCTTGGCATGTTCACGTCAAGGTCCGGAAGTTTCTAATACAAGCAGCAGCGTGAGAATATACTATTGGGTCACTGATATTTTGATAGGGGAGCAGTGAAGTTCCTTAAAAGAAAAAATGAATCAACCCACGCTATTGGGTCAGTGTAAGCCAAGCAACTTTTCTCGAAGTATGTTACATGTATGATTTAGCAAATGTGTCACGGATTGTCTTATCCCACAATTATAAGCATATACCGACGGACCATGGTATCAAAGTAAGTCCATCACGAATGGCTCCCGTTGGTTCTAATATAACGGGAAATCCAGTAAAAATCAATCCTCTCCGAGTTGTTTCGTTAGTTGACCGGTGCCGTGGGACCGTTGCAACTCAATCCGTGATAACCAAATTCGTCTACGTTCTTTGCACAAATGCAAGTGTGGCTATGGCAAATTTTCGCTTAATTCTCAAAGCAACTGAAATTCTCAACGTGCCGTTGTCTAAGCACAAACCAAGTGATGTTGAAGGCGGTGTGCGTAACCAATATCTGGATTTTTCTTCAGTAATCATGCCCTCTGACAGGCAAAATTCTCAAGCGACTTTTGTAGCATTATTTCAGGGTGTGGAGGGTGGATTCCTGAAAATCGTGCAGAAACGTGCAGGAGGAGTATGTGTCAAGAATGGTATTCTTGAGGATACGCACTCGGATGACCCGTCAGCATTATTTTCATAGAATTTGCCTACTTCTTCTAAAACCGAAACACCTATAAATCTGCTTTTGTTTACTGTACAAATCTTTCTCAACTAATCATTTTTCAGACAATACAAAAATTTAGAACGCTTCAAATATTGTTATTAATGATGTATAACCTTCCATATAGCTCTTCACGACTATCGGTAATAACTCACACGGTATACATAATGAAGAATGAAGAAGCCGATACACGATACAGGTAAATACTTTATTTGTTCGTCGGTTAATTTTTTACGCTTGCCAAATATGACCGACTGAAAACCAATCTCCAATATTGTCTGTGCATGCTTCGTGTTTATTTTAGATTTTTTTTATTCTTTTAAAATCATTTCATTAATGAAGTCGTTACCATTACCTATCCACCGAGAGTTGATGGAACAATATTTTTTACACGATTGATTGTTACTAATAAATAATTGCTTGGATCAATGCCATAGAGATAAATGGCACACAATGTTGTGTTTTAACAAAAGCGCTTGAATTAAAGAAGAAACGAAGCGTATGGGGGACCCGTACGACGTAAGAGTAATGTATACGACATATAGCTGATGGCTGTCCATAAAATAGATGCATCTCAAAACTGCTCTGCAACATTGCATTTTAAAATATTCCATTAACTCATCCCTTGTTAAAATTGCTTACAGTAATTTCGAAACCCCCTTAGGAAGTCTATCTTGAGAATTGCAACACAAGAACCAGTAATCAACATCTACACACTGGTAGCACAATCAAGAATTTACATCTGAAAATAATCCATCAAGCTCAATTTACTTGACATATATGGTCAGAAAACACGAAAATTTAAAAGGGCAACTGACGGCCGTTTTCTTAGGTCACCAGAAACAGTTACACCGCTTTACGACCATTACTACCTTTCAAACAAAAAAAAAACATAAAAATTGGATGAAACTCTCTCGAGATATTGACAAAATACTCTCTCTCTCTCTTCAGTCGGACGTACAGAGCACAAATTCAGTAAAAGAAAAGTTTGTCCTAATCTGATCTCGGGGTTGGAAGTTAGAGCTCATAGATTGAGCCTAAGTTGAGCTACTCGGCAGTACGGCAAAGGTTCATGAGTTTTTCTTTGTCTGGAAGGTAATGACGACCGTAAACTGGTAATAGTGGTTTTGGTGAGCTAAGAATGGCTGTTTTCTGGACATTTCTCGAGTGAATTCAACTTGTTTTTGATGAATTATTTTCAGAGTTTGATCTACAAATTAGACTTGGAACTGGAGTATAGAACTGGACTATAGAACTGGACTATAGACATTTTTGCAAGCAATTTTAACGAGGGATGATATAACGATGCAATGATGCAGAGTAGTTTTACGACGTATGACTTTTGTGGGCAGCCAGCTATGTGTCGTATACATTACTCGTATAAGGGGACCCATATTGCTGATTTGGCATCTAGAAGTGACCCCAGAAAAATTGCCCTCACTCAAGGATTTGAGTTGAACGTGTCACGAACAGAGAAATGATACCTAGATGGCGTTGCGTTGCACCCCAGATAGAAGGAACATCTGAGCACCATGTCGATCAATTTTTTTCACAAATAGTTCAGATGCTCCTTCTATCTGGGGTGCAACGCAACGCCATCTAGGTATCATTTCTCTGGTTACAAACAAAAGAGTGACAGCATAAGACCCTCGTACTTCGCACAGGTCTAAAGATTGTATACACACAGATTATACCAGAAGCCAGTCTTCAACATCAATTCGGTAAGCATAAAAGATGTAAAGTATGGAATGGATTTGGAAACAAACAGAAGAATATTAAAAGATACATACAAAGACGAAGAAGAAGAAGAAGGAAAAAAGTCTTAAACAGATTCATTGAAGTGAATTGTACCAATTAGGTAGCACACATTTTTTCTGTTTTTATTAACTGGAATTTGTTTGCTGTGTAATAATAAATAATAGCTTTTATGGGGTCTGATTGGTATCCGGAAAACCACTTTGTATACACCATTGAATTATTATGTTTAAATTGAGTGAATTACGTGAATATGATTATGATTGATGTATACAATGGCACGGATAAGGATGTGTAATGGATGATATTATGAAGAAAGAAACCACTCAATCCGAACAAAGCACCGCAATAAAAAAATATTATAAACAAATTATGATCATCTTCACACCAGCATCATAATGTCAACATTGGTTCGTTGTTGTTGTTGCCGCTTGGAATTACCATGTCCGTCCACAGTATTCATTTTCCTTTCAATTAAATCAAGAAAACTCATCATCAAGTAACTTATTATAATGCATTACCCAAGGCAACGAGACTCATGCTCTTTATTCAAATAAATAAATATTTTTATCAAAAGCAACGGGTATGCTGCGTATACCTATTTTAATAACAATTTTTTTTTCCGAAAGACGAAGACAATTTAAAAGGAACATCTCAGCAATATAATGCACACGTATAAGGGACTGAACAACAACAAAACGTTAAAAAGGAATTAAATTATACGCAACAACAACAACGAAGAAGAAAAAAATTGTTAAAGTAACAGCAACGTTGTGATCCAAAGAAATATATGCGCACATGGCTAAAATTCTCGTGAGAAAAAGGACAGATGTGACTTGGATTTTTCGGTGAATAATTTTTTTTTCCTTTCCTATACAATATTTTTCAACAACTTGGTGTCCCTCAATATGTGACTTGAATCCGCTTTATTTATTATGTTGATAATGTTGGACCTCAGAAATGTGTATGTTCCCTTTATGTAATATGGGTATTTTTACTGCTTTTTATTTATTGCAAAAAAAAAACGAGTGAATAATTATCGGATGTTAAATTTGATGTATTTGTTTTTTGCAGCGACATAATCAAATGAGTTAAATGGTTTATTGAATTACATTGAGTGGCGTAGGTACGCATATTCGTAGTATGAATGGTGTAGGTAGTAGAAGTAGACACATATCATTAGTATCGACAACAAATGAATTGATTGTGTCTAATGGATTATTAGAATTTCATTTCATGTTGTTGATTTTCCTGGAGACAGCGCGGAAGTAAACAAAGTACCTTCGAGTTTACGTAATTTTGACCAGAACTACCACTTGGCGGATATCCTCTGACGCCGCAAATTTCTCATAATTTCCTCGAGGGGTGGCTCACTTTATTTAGTCCATTTAGTCCATGAACCTCAGAAATGAGCCACCCCTCGAATTTCCTATGTTTAAGATCATCTACACAGAATTCACAGGACCATCGATCCTATCTGTTCTTGTGATCTGGCTCGTGAGACCAGTGCACAAATTATTAGGAACTGTCCTCTATACCAGTCCAAAATTCACAAGTCACTCGAATATAAACTACTGGACTTCTCAGAAACCAACGACTGGTTTGTATGCTCAACGGTAACGCTTGGTAAATCAATATAATCACTAGCGACAAAGTAAACAACCACTGGCTTTTTAGCAATCGACGATGACTTTTCATGTCATGTTGCAGTGTTTCTATGACTTGAGCATTAAAAGCCGTGGCAATTTTTTATTTGTAAACGTAAAAATTTTCGACCCACATTTTGGATCAATGTCAAATAATTGAATGGAATGACAAACAACCAACACTAACTGCCAGGTAATCCAAAGACTGGATATGAATGACAAACATCAAAAATTCTACCAACCAATTGTCTCGTTATCCAACGACTAGAATAAATCGTCTCCGCCAAATAATCCAAATGATATGACCAACCAATGTGACTGAGTTTGAACTTCACTACAGAACTCGAATAATGTTTTCTTTCGGAGCTTCACTCAAAGGATTACTTCCTTTTGCTCTCCTGCTGCACTAATTGTCAAGAATTCTACGATTATCTACACTGAAACATTTTGATTATGGATGCTGTCCCTGAGATTATCCTTTATTCCTCTACTATCTTACAATTGTTACTCATTTTTCGTTTTCTTTAATTTATTTTTATATATTCCGCCTTCTTGATCATTAAATTGTTCACTCGTTTTCCATAGGCCAGTGGTTGATCATATCCATACAATTCCCAATACAGGCTCAACACTGTCAAAAACCGAAAGTCAGCAAGGTACGAGAGTTTAGAACAGAGGATTTCCGATCTGGGTTTTTCTTCCTTCCAACGGCTGGAAGCCTCTTACGTCTCTAATCTAATCTATATCTTAAGTTCCAACGAATAAATTCCATCTCGAAGCATCGTACGGTGTAACGAACTGTGTTCGATTTATAGCGTCAGAGCATCTAACTTAGTCTAAGTTGTATATTGAGTAATTGGGTCACTTAATCAAATGCTAAACTAGGGCAAGCTCGGTAGCAAACCAAAAACGAAATGATCAATGTCCAGTTTTCCACTGGCATGGCATGTCTGCTTCAAACAGTATATGTCAGCCACCACCTTTTGTCTTTTTGTATGGGTTATAAGAGGTCCTTAACAACCCTCCCCAAATATTGCGTATTTTGAAAAGCAGAAGATTCAATTTTCTAAAACTTAAATCTTAAATACTTTTCAAAGCGAAGGTTCAACATAACTTGTCACAGACGGCAAACATTATTATCAGTGTTATTCTCGGGTCTATTAAATACTTCTTTCGATCATGGTGTTTTCAATTGGTTGATTTCGAATCTTGTACTTCAATTTTTTTGACTTGAGCTTCACCATATAAAAGACCGTATTACCCAAAGCTTGTCATTTATTTTTGTCTTCGTTATCGATAACACATGATAGCCGTACGTGACTCTTTCGTTCTTGCACGAGGTGATACCGTGTTTACAACGGTAGATAGTCTAAATATTAATTTAAAAAATCTAGGCGTACAGCTTGCCCCAATTCATCGGGCGTACTGGTACAAAGGTTTTTTTTTTGCAATTCCTAGCCATAATGATCACCTTATATAGCCATTCGGCTGTTTCTGTTTTGATGTGACTATTTGGTAGAAAATTAGTTGACGCAGAGGAAAGGTATTCTGGTCAGGATTGCGAAAAACGTTGTTTCTACCACTGTATGTATGTATGGATGTACGACGGTATTTCTGGCACACGGTGTTTTGTTGACCTCGGCCTCGCCTCTAGCGAAATTTAGTATGACATTTCTGTACGGCAAAATTGAGTCATACATCCAATAAGGTCTTGGCGACAGCAAACGTGAGAGATGTAAGCATGTCCATGATATATAGAATCCGCCTACGGTGAGTAAGTAGAAGATAATTTATCTAAGCTCTACCGCATATTTTTCTGTGAGGCGTAGAGAATTCGTAACTAGGAGGTAGTTTTGCTTAGACCCGACCACCAAACCAATCCTCGAATAGTTATTGTTGCGTATGAAACCCTGATATTATTTCTTTATCACATCAATCAAATCAAAAGAAAAGAAAAATAAAATCAATTCATCAACAAAGGAAGAAAAAAATCTTTTTTCAATAATATCTCACACGCCAAACAAAAAAAATTCCAGTGACAAAAAATCTGATCCCAACAAATTGACCCTTTGCATAATACCATACTATAAAGTTTAGGTATGCGCATTCCTTTATTTTCGGTTACCGGATCGTATTTTATAAACAGCCCACATGTGCCATATGTCGACATAAATAATTTTTTGTAATAAAAATGTTTTCTACTCGTGACGGACCCCGGAATCATTCCTCTTTTCCTTTTTATTATTTTTTTTTCTCGTCTTTTTATAAAAGATATTCAGCTGACGTATACCTTCGCATACGTTCTTTTTAAAGCCTGGGAACTTTTTGATAACAAAACAACAAAATTCAAAATTAGCTCTTCGCATTTTCGTTAATGGGATCATTTTATTTTCTGGTCGATTTACAATGAATGAAGGCC
>JANTFA010137145.1:0-12768 GCA_026413405.1 Phytosciara flavipes
AATTTCGAGGCGATAGGAACAGCAGGAGAGAATCTCAAAATCTGCTGTATATATAGTTCCGAAGTCTACGACAAAAATTTTTTTTGAATTTTTTACTCGTATTGGGACTTGCGTCACGGGTGCTTTGCTAACGCGCACCCATGATACATGCCCAATCACAATCACACAAAAAAATTTGATCGTGTTACTTCTACTGCTTTATGTTGAAAAAGCATAGCGAGTGATAGCAAATTTACAAAATGACTTTAGCAGAACATCGAAAAAAGACAGTGACAGAGACAGGGATCAGTGTTCATATAGGGCAAGAGTCGCTTCTCTGGTAAATCAATTAACCAAAACAGAACCGGAAGCCATTAATTATTATGTAATGCAAGCTGTGGGTTTATAGATGATAATAAGAGGTAACGAGCCAACAGCGACAAAATCCAAAATTCGTTTGAAAAACGTCCGACAGTCACACAATTCGACGAACAAATATTACATCTGTCGGGCTACTTCTCTACACTATATCGAACTGTTCGCGCTCAAAATGCATTCCAAAGTATGAACTGTCATGGCTGCATTCTTTATCCGATGCCATGCGTTCGATTTGACAGCTAAGTCTAAACACGATATTTTTGTTGTTTTCTTTTCGAACTGGGTTAGTTTTCGTCGGTGATTTGATTTTCAATTGATTATAAAGGAAAAATGTCTGGTAGTAGACTGTTCCGGCGAAATCGGGCTCTCGGCTTTGTTACGAATCATGTACCGGCCTGTATCCGATACATTCGCCGAAGGAAAGAAAATGTGATTGTGACTTGCATTGGCCGTCTATTCCACACGTACAGTTGTGATCATTTCCGTTTAATTTGTGTGTCTGGAATTCATCCGGAGGATATAACATGCATAGCATCGGATAATTATGTTGTCTATGCGGCTAGTGCTAAGAATATTTATGCTTGGCGTTCTGGAAATGTTATCAAACATGTGTACAAAGGCCATCGCAGTAACGTTCACTTGATGTTACCGTTCGGTGCACATCTTGTGTCGATCGATGAGGACAGTAACTTGAAAGTGTGGAACATCAAATTAGCCGACGAATATCTGGATTTGCCGTTCAAAAATGACGAATTCAAAATATCGGCCGTGATGCATCCACCGACGTATTTGAACAAAATTTTGTTGGGAAGTGAACAAGGTGGCCTACAATTGTGGAATATCAAAGAGTGTCGTCTGGTGCATTCGTTTGAAAGTTTTGGCAACAAAATCACCTGCCTCGAAGCAGCGCCAGCCGTGGATGTGGCCGCTATCGGTCTAATCACCGGCCGAATCGTGTTGTTCAATTTGAAGTACGGCGAGCAGCTAATGGAATTCAATCAGGAATGGGGAGCGGTCACAGGTATTACATTCCGAACGGACGGTCAATCGATAATGGCAACGTCCAGTACAAATGGGAAAATCGTTTTTTGGAATTTGGATGAGATGAAGGTGAGTTCACCTCAGGCCACTTTTTGTCATAATGGATTTGCTGTATTGATAACCGTTTTACTTCTAAGGTTACGAGCCAACTTTTGGCACACCACAAATCGGTGACGACGCTCAAGTGTTTGTCTAATGAGCCGCTTGTATTTACCACATCACCCGACAACACAATGAAACTGTGGATTTTTGATTTGCCAGACGGCGGAGCCAGACTTCTGAGAGTTAGGTAAGTGCACCAATGATTTTGCATTTAAATTGAACCTTTAACTCCCAACACTTTGTTTCGTTGTTTACTCAGGGAAGGGCATTCGGCACCTCCGCAATTCATTCGCTATCACGGAATAAACGGACAGAGCATTTTGTCGGCAGGAGATGATTCGTCGTTGCGCATTTTCAATACAATGACCGAAACGCTCAACAAAAGTATGGGACGAGCGAGTTACAATCGTAAATCATCAAAACGGAAAAGTATGTCGAACTCTAGCCCCGTGAACGGGGGTGAACGAACGAATGAACTTAATTTTGTGTCCTTTCGGCAGATAAATTCGAAGAGGACTCCTTACTGATGCCACCAATAACATTCTTTGCCAGCGAAACGACCCGAGACAAAGAATGGGACAGCATTGCCGCTGTGCATAGCGGTCTCGTGATGACGACAACATGGTCATTCGACAAATGTCGAATGGGAGATTTGAAAATTGTGCCCGAAAAGTTTCACAATAAAAACCGGACCGACTTCGAATCGGAAGCGGAGTGTTTGTGTTTGACACAATGCGGTAACTTCGTTGTAATTGGTGAGCAACACCATCGATTCACGCTCCTACCGGCGCTTTGTTATTTGACTTTTTTTTTCTGATCTTGTGCAGGCTATTCGTCCGGTGACGTTGAACGTTTTAACATGCAATCGGGAATACATCGGGCAACGTATGGTAATCCAGCGCATAACAGTGCCATACGCGGAGTGCATTGCGACAATTTGAACCAGTACGTAATAACCGGAGGCAACGATGGATTTGTCAAATTCTGGAATTTCAAAGAATCGCAAAATGTGGCCGGTGTGCTGAATATGAACGAAGGCGTTCGAATGTTTCGCTCACACCGCGAAAGTGCAATGCTGTGTGTTGTGCTGGAAGACTTTTCGGTTGCCATCGTTGATTGTGACACGAAAATAGTGGTTCGTAAATTCGAGGGTCACACTGCACCCATAACCGACGCATGCTTCAGTCCGGATAGTCGATGGTTGTTGACATCGTCAATGGATTGTACAATCAAAGTGTGGGATATTCCTTCGTCCTATTTGATTGATCACTTTCAGGTATGTATGCAGGAATGGACAGTGGACGGACGCTGTTGAATAACTTACTTTTCTCTTTTTAACAGCTGGAAAAAGCTTGCATCTCGTTAACAATGTCACCGACTGGCGATTTTCTGGCAACAGCTCATGTTAACTACCTGGGACTGTTCATATGGGCCAACAAAACATTGTTCAGTCACATATCTTTACGCTCAATCGATCCGTACTCAGAAGCTCCAATGTTAGAACTGCCATCGACCGAATCTAGTGACGAAAAGTTGCCAGAAATCGAAGAACTATCGTTGGAGGGAGAAAAATTGGACATCGATTACGACTCGCCGTTGCAGTTGGACAGTGATTTGGTTACCATGTCGACGGTGGCATTGTCGAAATGGCAAAACTTGCTCGACTTAGACTTAGTGAAAAAGCGCAACAAACCGAAAGCTCCACCAAAGACCCCGAAACAGGCGCCATTCTTTCTACCAACAATCGCCGGTCTGGATCTGAAATTCGATGTGCCCAACGACGTGAACGATGGCAAAACAAAATTGCTGATTCCGGACAATTTCCACAATTTGACGATATTCGGCAAGAAGCTGGAGGCGTCCATCGAGTCGGGTAACTATCAGGACAGTGTGGATCATTTGATGAATCTGGGGCCGTCGATGATCGACTTTGAGGTGAAATCAATACATCCGGATGGTGGCGGTTCGATTGCTGTTATGGTACAGTTCATGAAAATGGTCGAGTTCATGTTCAATACGAATGTGAATTTTGAATTGGCACAGACTTTTTTGGGCATATTTTTGAAGTGTCACGGTCGAACAGTGGCTGAAACGAATGAATTGAAAGTCGAGTTGAACGAATTGCAGGAAGCTCAGACCAAGGGCTGGTCGACATTAGAGGATAAACTGTTGTATGGGCTTGGTGTTGTGGCCAGCTTACGGAATTTTTCGAATTAAAACAAAGGTTCGTTTTGGTACGAAAATTGTGTTTTTTTACTCCTTTCACTCATTTTGTTCAACAAAAAAAAGATTCTTGTTTCCTAGCCCCCCTACCAGCAAAACGTTTTTCTTCTTCTTTCTTCCCTTTTTCGTAACAAAAATAAATAAAAAAAATTTCACCGGAATCATATGTTTTGTGTCATATCACCAAAATCACTCGGATTGGAAACTCTGAAGATATTTGTTTGATTCAGGATACAGAACATGCATGCACACGCCACTAATACTCACTTAAACGTAAAATTCTCAGTCAAACACTTATAATTCGTCGTGTTCAGCATCCACCTCATCAGCCTCCTCCTCTTGATCATTTCCACCATCTTCCGGTTGATCATCGACGAATTCTTCCTCTTCAATTTGTTCGTCCACGGAAACGCCGAGCGTTTGTCGCATCATTTTCTCAATACTATCAGCGAAGTCGGACGTTTCCTGCAACATGTAACCAGATCGTAGTGTCGCTGTGCGGAACATCATAACGGCCATGTCCTTGGCAGTGGCATCATTGTCATCAGCTTCGACGCGTCGCAACAATTCTCGGATCAAAGGATGGCGTGGATTGATTTCGAGTGTCTTCTTCTGGCTCAAATAGTAGCTGCGTTGTGTATCGTCCGATTTTTGATGGGCATTCGACAATGCCAAACGTTCCATGTTACCAGTCCATCCGAAAATGCCAGCGACCAATGCGCACGGTGAACTTCTCAAACGTTCTGAGACCTGAGCCCGGCTGATTTTGTCCTTCAATCCATTGTCGTTCAACCATTTGACGAGCGGTTCGAATTGAGCGGTCAATTCTTGGAATTTGGCCTTCGAGTCTTCCGATTCGTTTAGCGAGAATCCTTCCTTGGCAACGTTTTGGAATTTCTTTCCATCGAATTCGGGCAGAGATGCAATGGAATATTCATCGACGGCTTCGACAAGGTACAACACTTCATAGCCACGGGCCAACAATCGTTCAACGAATGGTGAGCTTTCAACTTCACTGCGACTGGATCCAGCTAACCAGAAAACGTGTTCCTGTTTCGGCTTCATTCTGGCTACATACTCTTCGAGACTGGTCAGATCAGATTTGTCTTTTCCATTGGATGACTGGAATCGCAATAGTTTGGCCAAACGAGAACGATTGCTAGGATCTTCCATGACTCCCAATTTGATACTGAAACAGAACAATCACAAATTTCAGTAAACCCAACCGAAAATATTGAGTTAAAGTCGGACTTGACGAAACTTACTTGGTGGAGAATTCCTTCCAGAATTTGATGTAATCCTCTTTGCCGAGTTTCTTGATCATGTCCAACACCTTGCGCACCAACTTCTTCTTAATGACTTTGATCAACTTGTGTTGCTGGAGTGTTTCACGAGACACATTCAACGGCAAATCATCGGAGTCGACGATACCACGAATGAAGTTCAAATAGTTGGGCATCATGTCGTTGAATTCGTCGGTGATGAAAACGCGACGAACGAACAATTTGATGTTGTCTGACTTGGTGCCGTATTTGTTGAAGCTTTCCGATGGTTGCACTTTCGGTATGAACAGCAAAGACTTAAAGGTGACTTCACCTTCGGCAACGAAATGGGTATGGGTGAACGGATCGGAATTATCTTTTGTAAGACTCTTGTAAAATTCGTTGTATTCTTCGTCGGTGACATCAGAAGGTTTACGGGTCCAAATCGGTTTGTTATCGTTCATCACCAACCAGTCCCATACGGTTTTAGTGACTTTCTTTGTTTTTGGCTTATCTTCTTCGGCATCGTCTTCGACCTTTGCATCCTCGTCACCATCTTCAACGGCATCTTCAGTAGCTTCTTTCGGATCCTCTTCGACTGGCACTTCCTCTTCCACCGACTTGCTTGTCCACAAATAAATCGGGAAATTGATGAATTGCGAATACTTCTTGATCAACTGTTTAACGGTATCTTCCTCCAAAAAGTCCTGAGCTTCGTCTTTCAAATACAATGACACCTGAGAGCCTCGTTTCAATGTATCGCCCCGTGGATCATCAATGATCGAGAAGCTGTTGGCGTCACTCTCCCAAATGTATTGTTTATCGGAATTGTGTTTGGTTGTCACTACAACGCGATCAGCAACCAAAAATGCGGAATAGAAGCCAACACCGAACTGACCAATCATATCATTGTCCTCTTGACCTTCGCTCTTTTCGTCTTGCATCTTCGACAAGAAATCGGCAGTACCCGATTTGGCAATTGTTCCCAAATTGTTAATCAGATCCTGTCTGCTCATGCCGATACCCGTATCGATGATGTGCAGGACTTTGTTGTCTTTGTCGGCCTTGATTTGGATTTGCAGATCGCGGTTCGAATCCAATTGTGAGGAGTCGGTCAGCGACAATAAACGAATTTTGTCCAATGCATCGGAAGCATTCGAAATCAATTCACGGAGGAAAATTTCCTTGTTGCGGTACAACGAATTGATGATCAATTTCATCATACGATTGACTTCAGCCTGGAATGTGTGCTTTTCGGCCTGTAACGAAAAAAAAAAAATCTCGAGTAAAATTTTTGCGAACGAGAAGAATTTACTTGAAGACGTAGGTATGCTAATAATTTGTGTTGTCTGCCTGCCTCCTCTGAAAATGATCCATTACATTACATTACGGGACAACTATACTCTGTAATATTCAACTCCGAATGGAGCATCAGACAAGTAAAAACCATGTGATCCATGACCTTTTCCCGTGACTAACAAAATTCAAAACCAAATATCTCGAATTCCATTGGGGTTTTCACTAGCATACCAGATAAGGTTCCATTAGATAAGGTTCTAAGAAAATTTCTACCGATTGCGAGCCATTTCAAGACCCAACTTTGTGCATTACGACATAGGTCATCGAATTAGCGATTAGTGCTGCTTCGTAATTCGTTAACTCGGACACAATTTTTGAACTCACTTATTCATCCAATAACGTCGATACGAATCTACATGTCTAATTATGCGACACATTCTTTCAGAAGAACCTTGATTTTATTCATAAATTCGTGAAACAAAAAACTTCAACAGTCAGTTCAATTGAAATTCAAGTCCATCGGGTCAAGCTTTAAAATCGACCTGGACGAGAACTGAAAAAAGGAAATTATTCTGATTCACATCAAAGCCCAATTTGATGGGTTCGATCAATTCAATGAAATGTCATTTCCTCTAGCCGTAAAGTACAACACTGTTGTTGTCAAACAATATGTTTGTTTGATTTAATTAGAAAAAAAAGTTAAGCGCTAAAAGTGCAACACAACGAACACCTTCCATTCAATGACAACTAGTAATAAATAATCAAACAAGTTTTGTGAAAAATTACCTGATCTCGAAGTTCCTTTATTTGAGCTACATTTAGTTCATCGATTTTGATAGCTTCCTCCTCACGCTTAATTGCTTCGGTATCTGAAATCAGAAAATTAAGAAAATTTACCATTTTCCTCGTCAGCATAGATATCATGTCATGGAAAAAGCCCTACGGAACATACAAATTCCGCATTTAATCGGCAGAATTATTTTTCATTTCTAATTGGACATTGCGCAACGTGCCTTTCGGATTGATAAGAAATGTGTTAGATTACCGACAAGTAGCAATTTGGATATGTGGCCATGGGTCTTATTATTTACAATTCTATTCGGCCACGTATGTCATCGGAGTGTGTATTCTGAATTCTCAGAGCGACTTTTTTATGTTGTTCATACACATAATAGCCGTCTGTATGCAAACGTGTGTGATTCTTCGACACCCCGTCACAATTATCATTCACGATGCATGTTTTATCAAAACCACGTTCACATTAACACAAATTCACATTAACAAAGACACACAATCATTTACCTGTTCTGGAACCTTCTCTGCTTGCGCCCAAGTCAATGTCCAGCGTTTCCACATCATCTTCGTTGAGTGCCAATGCTGGTGTGAATGCTACAGTGTGGAATGAAAAGATTTAACGTAAGTGTCCATTGGATACGAGAGAAATTCTTTTTTTTTTGCAAATTGAAAAGTAAATTCTACGAGCACAAGTCTACACACTAACAAAAGGGGAGGATAAACAAGTCTAGGCGTAGGGAAAAAAAATGTGTAGCCGAGCCAAGAAAGACAAATAAACTTGAAATAAAAATGAACTTTTCCACTCACCCGACACCAAAAACAGTGCGACCACTAAGTATACAAAATTTTTCATATTGAAAATTCCAATTGAAAACAACGAAAAAAGGAATCCCCCGTATTTAATTTGTGCACTTTCCTTTTCAACGTTTGATAAATGAATAGCTTGTCAACCGGCCCGATGTTTGCGGTACTCAATTCTTATGCGAAAAAAAAGAATGTTTCACTGACGTGTACATATACATTTCCAAATGGCTCACTCTGATTGGTCGGATTGATGTGGGATATTATGGGAGCAATACCAATGGCGGTATATATTCAAATCGTAAACATTATAAAAATATGAACTGATTGTAATCGGTGTTGAAACGTATTCAACCTTCTGTTATCAGTGGGGTTTTTCTTTCGACGTGTTCTTATTACAAATAGAAACGTGTTTGTATGAAACGGTAGTTTAGGTATACACAAAGTCTATTGATGTAAACATACTAATAGAAAGCTCCGATTTTGGTAGACTACTGTGTCAAAGGTACCCAACTCGCTCAAATCAGATTTAAGAACATTCAGTGTTCTGTGGTAGTATTGTGATGTTTGATGTTTGTTTTGGAGAACTTACTTTGAAATTTCGTCAGGAATCAGGGTGGACTGATGGAGAACTCTCATAACAATCAAGTTCTACACTGACTAGTTCGGTATAACCTCTCTCAGCTTTATTCTACTATTTATTGCATTTAGAACGTTTTAGATCGTTTTCCAGTGCTTCCTTTGTTTCATTCTCGTGTACCAGATCAGCATTCATTTGTCATCTCCATGTCCTACTTCTTTTTCACATTGGAGAAAACTTTCACATAAGAACCTTTCATATAAGAACCAAAAAGCTGAATGCAATGCAAATGCTCAGCGGACCCCAAATTTGATGGAACTCAAGTTTTGCGTGAATCTCTTATATTCCTAATATTTACAACATGAGCTACGTACGTGTACCGACATTAAATTCACCTCAAATTGGGTTTTCGTGTGTTCTCATGAATTTACACTACCTTCAAAGTGATAAGACCGCCACATTAGTTTTCTTATTCGATTTCAACGTCCAGTCTGTTCGCCCGTTGATACCTGTTGATACCAGGTACATCACGTCGCCTTTTTTAGACTTTAAGCTTTTGATTTGTTCGCTTTTCGATCTCGACTAAGCGTCTGTGAAACGTTAACAGACAATACCGAACATCAAAATTCGATGTGTTTTTATGATAATGAGCGAGACAGTCATCCAGATGCTAACGATCTATCGACAAGGTGAATTAAATGCAAAATTGAGTCAATTCTTCGTTCGGGGCCGGACTGGCTACTAAAAGGGATGTCAACAAAACAAGAAAAAGCTCATTGTAACGGGGTATTCACTTTAGGCTTTCGTAGCGAGCATATGAACCATTTTTGTACAATGTACCCAGTATCTCATGAAAGAGTAAAACCACTCTTATCGGCGCGAGCATAATATAAAAGCTCTATCACACTGTTTGAAGCATTATGAAAGCTGTGCAAATGGTTCAAATCACGATTTCCTCAAAATAGACAAAATCTGAATTTATAATGTTAATTTGTCGAACGATCGAAGACTTTTTCTTTTGAAGTGTAGCGAAAATATTTGCCTAATGCGACATGAAACTGACTACTAGACCATTTCGCATCAACTTCCACTTCCGAATTATGAATCAAAATTACGGTTTACCAATCAGGTGTTAACCGATTTATTGGAATAATCAATTGCTGATCAATTGAAGTTTTCCTAACGGTTGCTAAGGGGCTTTTTAACGAATGAGATGTTTTCAGCACGAATCGTAGTTCGAGTTCTGAAATCAAATTCCCAAAAAAAGTCTCTCATCATAAGTTCCAGAAACCAGGTTTCGCTCATAGTTTGACAACGCAAGATCAAACAAAGGTTTAACTGTAAAACAAACGTTGCATGCAACAAAATGGTAAATGATTTTGATGTACTAGATTAAAGTAATTGAGGTGTAGTGTGCCGCATAATCACAGGCATTTTTCTTATCTGCAACTTTTCAAGAAAGTGAATTCTCTAGAGAGAGCTCTGAATTGATAACTCCGTAGTTTAAATTTATTTTCATCAATTCAGTTCCCAGCGCCCATTTACTCCATTTAGATCTGACCCAACTCGGCTTTGGCTATTTCCAGGACGTTCGTAGAAAATATTTCAAATGGAATTGTAATTTAACACAATGGGCTGTAGTCAGTAGAGATGCCTGATCTGCTCCCACTAACAAGTTTTATGTTTTTTGAGTGAAAAATTAATAATTTTTTTCCCGAAACAACGAAGAGTTTAACTAATAAAAAAACCGAGTGCATTTCCATTGAAAAACCGAGGGCCGAGGGGTAAATTACTTTGATTAACCAAAAATTAAACCGTTGATCAACCATGATTAATCAGCATGACTGGCTGGCATTCATTAAAAAATCACGATTAGTACTTAACTGACTTACGATGTTCGACCTTTCAAAACAACGGTTAATCTATTGTTAATCACGGTGATCGCTTGTTAACATGTTAATCAAAAAGAGTGATTCAACCCTCGTGAAAAAGACTATAGCAAATGCATTTGAGTTAGCAATATCAATATCACAATATCTCTAGTTGGTTCACAAGATATATTTCCCGAAATTACGAACGCAACCAAAAAAATGTAAAATGATTGCTGAAAATATCTGTGCTTCATCCCCGTAAGCCATTGGTTTTACTACGATTCTGTTTTCGCTAACTTTTCAGAAAAGGCCATCAACGTATCAGAATAATATGTTCGTTAAATCTATTACTTCGTTTACATTCCGTTTTATTTCATTCGAGATCTACTACTTCATGGAACTAGTCGTTTATTTTGGTGAACTGAAAGGTTAACGACAATCTTTTATTATTTTGAAGGACGCTGGTGTCCAAATATAATGGACCAGAGCGCTATCTACACTGGAGAGGCTACAAGGAACTAATAATATTTAGACGTTGTCTAAATGCTTTCAGTCGCTATAAGCTCTTACACAAAATTCATACTTACCGTACACTGTGCAACGTTAAAAGTTCTACGTACAGAGCACTAATGAAGATGAAATGATTTTAAATATTTATTGCTAGTGTTAGAAGAAATATCACCGCTGCAGCATGGAAATGTCCATTTTAATTGATTCAGCTTAAGAATAATAAAGTCAAATTCTTTCATTCGCAACAACGCATTTAGACCTCTCGTTCTATACGTACACCAACTATAAACGCATGTTGAATGAATATGCGAGCTAACTATTACACACGAACTGCTTTCAAAACCACATGTTCGGTACATTATTTCATACACATATACTACTCACTATATAGGGGAAAAATTGATGCATAACAGTATGGAATATGCTGAAGAGAGATATCTTGAATGTTGAACTAAACATAAGAGACGAACAAGTGGTCGAGTTGTTGAGAATTATTGTTTGTTCATTCGAATCATAAATTTGCTTTTAGTCAATTTACAATTTTGATTGAATTAAATAAGTTCTGGTTAGGTGTTCCTTTATCGCGATATCAATACTGTTCAGTTAGAACAATAATATTCCAGCAAGTGGTTGCATTTCGATTCGATTTGATAGAATTTCTTCCAAGGTAAGCCGGTGAATTGTTTAGATGTTCACTTAACCCCATACCAATGGAAATACGATGATGTTGAGAGCACATTTTGTTGTTTTAGTGAAATGTTCGCATCTCTCCGAATTGCAAAAAAAACATTTGTTAGGCGTCTTTGACCAAAAAATGTTTGTGTTAAAATTGGCATTATCATCTCGTTTGTTAACATTTAACCCTCATGGCCAATCATTTCACTCCAAAACAACAAAATATTATTGATAACAACCGCATGAAAGTCGTCAGACTGAGTTGTTTATTCGTTTTTTTCGATTTATTTTGTTTTCAGTTATCAACCAGCTTTTATTCCAACCAGGCGTCCTAAATTTAAAAACGAATTTCTAGATCATGTCTCCGCCGAAAATTGGTAATTTGATTTTTTCGATTCTTTGATGAAATTTTGAACAGGACGAATTCGTAAAGCCTGCGTAAGGCTTGCGTTCGAAGGAAATACTAACCTTACAATTCCCGTTTCCCTTAGCACTACTGAGCGTTTCGGACAAAACGAATGTCATTTCATTCGCTAAGAAACTGGTAGATCTCGGTTTCAGTTTAGTGGCTAGTGGAGGTTTGTTCTGATCTTTTGAGTATTTTGACGATGATACTCATCGAACATTGTCTCGTTGATCCACAGGAACAGCAACATCGCTACGAAATGAAGGTCTGGCTGTAAGAGATGTGTCCGACATTACCAATGCACCGGAAATGTTAGGCGGTCGAGTTAAAACTCTGCATCCAGCTGTACACGCTGGAATTCTAGCTCGCGTATCCGACACCGACAAAGCTGATATGACCAAGCAAAATTACGATTACATTCAGCTGGTCGTTTGTAATTTATATCCATTCGTCAATACCGTTTCCAAACCGAATGTAACCGTTGCTGATGCGGTTGAAAATATTGATATCGGCGGAGTGACTTTGTTGCGAGCCGCAGCCAAGAACCATGGACGGGTGACGGTTATCTGTGATCCATTGGATTACGATAAGGTACTGTTGGAAATCAAATCTAATGGCGATACGACGGAAGAAACGCGCCAGAAATTGGCACTGAAGGCATTCACGCATACGGCTCAGTATGATGACGCCATTTCCGACTATTTCCGAAAACAATTTTCGTCGAACGTTTCGCAGCTAACGCTAAGGTATGGTATGAATCCACATCAAAAGCCGGCTCAGCTATTCACAACTTTGGAACAATTGCCACTGAAGGTGGTTAACGGTTCGCCAGGTAATTCTTTGCGG
>JANTFA010137156.1:0-12766 GCA_026413405.1 Phytosciara flavipes
TATCTGAGCTCATTGTCAGCTGAGATATGAATTGGCGCCAAATAACTCTCTCTCCTAACGAACTCTATCTCCTAAAAGAACTCTCCCCTAACGAACTAACTAACTCTCTTCGAATAAATTCGTGTACTGTGCTCGTTTGTAAATGTTATTCAGTCAGGGGGCAAAAACCTGTTGACGGTGTTGTGTTGTTAAAAAAAAAAATACTGAAAATCACTCGTCAAAACAATGAGAAACCATACGTTTTTAGTTCTCTCTCAGCAGAACTGTTTGAAAGGTCTAGGGAAAGAAACGATGTTTTGCTTGATACTGGCAGTTTCATTCGTCAACGAGAGAGAAATTAACCCATGAATCCAAGCGAAAGCGGAGATAAATCTGTAGTATAAGTTTGAAATAGAATGCCTAAATTGTTTTTGCCTACTTAGTAGCAAGTAATAGAAATAGCTGCCCGCCGTAACAACCCTTGACGGGTCAGAGACTAGATTACTATTCACTAGTTCCGCTGGTTATGGTTCTAATTTTAAAGATCCTTTCATTGCGGAAAAGTTTTACTGTGTCAGTGGTAAGCTGCGCGACAAACCTAAGTTACATCGATGTTGAATGCCATCTATGTAGATATAGGAGTGAAGGTAGTTGGAGTACAATGCCAGCTTTCCTCAACAATATCTTTGCCGTGTGAAAAGCTTTATGCACGAACTACCACAGATTCGAACCAATTCAATGAGCTGTCTGACAAGTCTTACAGTCTATTTTTTTTTCTGCTACAGTTGGGAATCGAACTCACATCACAAATTCAATCGTTTAGTGGAGAGCAGACAATCTAATCACTACGCTATTGAGTTGTGTTTTTGTTTGCTTATAATCACGAAATTCCAAAATAATTCTCTCGGCATACGAACTAGAACTAGAACTACTACGGCATACTAGAATCTCGGGCTTTCAATCCAAGTGATGCAAATATTTATTAAACAAGAGGCGAAAATTAATTATTTAAAATCGAGGTGCATTTATGAAGTGGGAGAGTATTGTAACGTGAAGATTTTTGTTTTGCTTATCGACCTTGCGACAAAAATTGTGTTACAAAAGGGAAAGTCGTGTTTTATTGAAGACCCGGCTATTTAGATATTCGAAATATCCTGCAGCCAAGTTCCAACAAATCATAATTGAGAAATGAGATTGTTCATGTCACTACACAGAGAGAACTTTGAGGCAAGATGTTTCAAGGGTTAACAGAACGCGACCGAATGTTTTTTCGAATTGAAATTGAATCCCTCAGGAACTACTCTCCTTACTTTTCGAACTGGGTAAAGTAAATGTTTTTAGATGTGTCGACATCTAGCGAGAGGTTCAGGTTTGAGAGAGGTTTTTTCCTATTTATTTGAATATTACGTAGAAAAAGTGTCGCTACCTACAGCACATCACCTGAGAATCTTCACACTGCGTCATTGCGACCTTAATCTCGTTGGACTTTACTTCGAATCGTTGTTACAGATAAACTAATCTCTGTAGGATTAAAATACGTCCTTTAATCTCTAACAAATCGAAAGTTATCCCACATGAACCTAAAAGTTTGAACCCAAATTTTTATCTGTGTAAATGTGATGTTGATTACCACATCGCGTGACAATAAAACTCAATTTCTCAGCGTGTTGCATACAACGTTTATTGCAACCAGTTGCGAAAAGTGAACTTTGAACATGCAAGACCTATACCATTGCTTGAACTATATATTCTATGACTATGAGCCATCAAGTAAACTGTATCTGTATCGGCTCACCTGAATGTATTGATTTTTGGTGTCGGGGGTTCGAATTCTGGTCAGTGATTTATATTTACGGTTCAGAAGGAGTGACCAAAAGGATATATGAAAATCGAGCTCGTCACTATTTGCTAAAGGCAAAGTGTAGAAAAACAGAGCAGTCCAGCAAAGAACGCTCGAACGCCACCCACGTGATGCATTTAAGAGTCCCCTTTTTGCAGCGCAGAAAAGATATTTCTGTCATTCGATTCTTCGAATTTTTTTTCATATCACTCCTATTGAACAATTGAAATAAATAAAATTTGTCCAGATTTCGAACCCCCGACACTCGACACTATAATCCAGCAATGAAGACGTATTGAGACTGTGATCAGAGATGTGAACAAATTCCTTGATCGTCCATCCAATCTTTCGTTGGGTCTACCATCTAATAACAAAGGCAAACTTATTTCGCAACAATTTGCATAAACAACTATTATTTTGAGAATGCAAAGCACATCAAGTAGTATCTATCTCACGATCTCTCAGATCAATTATTTTAAAATCTTGTTTCGAACGAAAAACCGAGTTGTTTTTACATTACAAAAAAAATCGGACTACATGAGCTGAATATAGTTTTGTACGTCGATCAGCAAACAAAATAATTGCAACACGATCTCAACAATTCGTTTTGTTTAAAAATTTAATGAAATTTCGACAGCTTTTTGTACAGAACGGTATGATTCCAAGATTGGTTACAGTTCAGCATTGAAAAGCAGCATAAGCATTTTGTAGCGTCAGCATTAAACATTGTTAGATTACCGAGAATTCCGTTTTTTTTAGAGCAAATATTTTAGTTTAGCGAGAATTTTTCTTCATTTAAACAAATTGTTTTGTATGAAATTTACTGGTTTTATTTATGTTGGATCAACAGAAAATTACTTTCGATGCATTTACACGCGATGCATAAAGTAAGTGTTGCGTATTATTGATAATCGCGTTATTTAGATATGAAGAAGAAAAAAGATTTTCTAATGATGTTCAACATTAACATTCCATTACAATAAGTGTGTGTGGGATACAAATTGTATGCTTTTTTGATTCATGGTAGGAAATTTTTCCTCCTAATAAAACATAAGATTCAACATCAAAGTAAACGCTGAAAGTATATTCATTTGAACCATGAATAAAATATCAACGAAATTTATAAAAATAATCTGCGAAAGCTAACGGATAAACGTTTTTGTGTCATGAAGGTTTTTTTCTCTTCTTCTTCGTCGCCGAACGAGAGAAGGTAGGTAGGTATCATTATTGGGTTATACGAATCTAAAAGCAAATATAATAAAAACGAATCTCAAATCTCTGAAAAATATTCGTCTCTGGTTAAATGCTTCATTGAAAATTGTATAAAAGGTACCTAATGATGTGAACTAAGAGTATTGTAGAACACACCGAAGACTTGCTAGATGTAGCACAGGTAATTAATAAAGACAAAAATTACATTTTCATGCTACGGATAAAACGGTCAATGGAGGATGATGACTAAAAATGGTGATTAATATCTGAATGGGCAGTATAGAGGTAACTGAATCAAATGATTCATTGTGTTGGAAACTTGAGATTGTACTTTTTCGAAATGAGTTCAAAATGGGTGAATAATCCACCAATGAAAATCCAATTTTGTACCTTAGTTTACATGCCACAGCTGAAGACATTGCTGAAAACAACCTCGACTCACAAATGATTGGCGCTAAGCGTAACAGATTTCTTACTAAAATGAATCGAGCCAATGTATTGTTAGAATATTTCGTCAACGGCGCTGCAGGAAGTGAACTTTTTCATGCATGGTGAAGAGTAGAGCACCTTTTGGTTACTCGATTTTATTTTTTATCACTCCCTTTGAAACAATAATCCTCAATGAAATTTGACTGAATTTTAAACCCACGACGCCAAAACCTAATGTTTAATAAACATTGTTTATCGAGCAGCATCTCTAACTTTTCAGCTTAGGGGCCATTCAAATAGTGCGCACGCCAAAAATGACGATTTTTAGACCCCCCTAGCACGCGAAAATACATGAAAAAAAATTCAAAATGTATGAAGCGCACGATTTGGTCTAACACCCCCTCCCCCTTGACAGCGTGCGCACTATTTGAATGACCCCTAAGAGACAATAGAGTTTCAGTGAAATGAACGATTTTCTTCTGCTTATTTGAGACATGGTTGCTTTTGCGTTACATTTTTGTGGGAAATAATAACCCATTTTGGTCAACTTTGTTTTCCTTGTAAGCTGTTGAAAATACTCCTACTTTGACACCCATGTGACGTAAATAGGTTAAAAACTCGTGGAGTTTTAGGCGTCGTTCATAAAGTGTGTAACGAAAAAAACGCAATTTTTCTGACCTTCCATACTAGTGCAACAAACCAAAACGAAACCGTCTGACCTACCACTAAATGTCCTTTTGTTACATAACAAAAAAAAAGGGGAAAAAACAAGAAACAGCGAAACCAAACGCTTCTCGGAAACTTCGTTATCACCAGTTATAGCAGTAGTGAGTCAAAGCGGAAATGAAAGAAATTGTTTGAATATTTCAAAGTAACTGCTACGACAGCCTGAGAAGCAACTCATATCCGAACATTTCGCATATTTCAAAAAGCAACGAATTTCTCCAATTCAGCCTTCCAAATTTCGCAAACTCTTTGATTTGAACGATTTCGTTATCTGCTGGTTTGACATATCGCGCGACGGTAGGAGTCTTGTCTGACTTTTTCAGCTGAAGTAGTATGCTCAATATTTTGGTTTTCCGCATGATTGTTTTTCTCTAATTTATTGAAGTGTGTTCTCAGTTTCTGGTGGTCGATTATGAGTGGAACAAGATCTCAACTTAAACCGGACATGCGTCTTCTCACTCTACCGTACGCTCTTCTTCCTGAAACAGTTTAAAATGAGAGCTCTTCAAAAGTCAAATTCGGTAGAAATCCGGAAACGCTCCGTTATGTAACATTTTAATGACCTACGACTCTTTTGCGTTACATACTTTTACTTTATGAACGTCACCCTAGTCAAAAATTGATTAACTTAGTTTTGAACGCATTCAAGTCGCATGCAGCTCTAAATACGCGTATTGTCAACAGCTTTCAGAGTAAATAGTTTGCCGGAAGAAGGATGTCACTTGCTTGAGTTATTCCAAAATGTCTCCCTTAATGTGGAATGTCCCATATACAGACTACTTGATTGACTTTGTTCATCTGATAACCCATGACCGGTCCCGTTTCGAACCTTGAAATTTAAAATTCAGTTGACGTTTTCTCTAAAAATTTATGAAAGTAAAAAACATCAAACATACCAGGTCAACTTGAAACCCAACCTTAACGAGTCAACCTGATTGAATATTACAATAATCGAAACAAGTTCAGGTCGACCCAGACTTATTCCGAACCTTCATTTTCATTAAGCCCAAAGATTGTAGAATTTCAGCCGACTCAGTCTCTCAGTATAGCTATTTTTGTACATGTAACATTTAAGCAACTATTTAAGCATGTCCCGATCGATGTGCACCCATATCAATTAACATTTAAATTTTCATTCCAACTTTGTAGTTGATGGAATTAACATATAATCGAATCACTGAAGATACACTTTCAAAATAAAAACCAGTTTGTATCGGTCACATCATTATAAAAGCACAAACAAAATATTTTTATAGTCGGTCATAGAGACGAGCGATGATGGAATTTATTCAAAATAGCCTACGAAATGACACGCCATTCGTTCTTTACCTTTCAATTGATAAATTGGACTTCCTAGTGGTGTATTCTCCGATAAGCTAAATCTAGCCATATCGCCAGATCCAGGAACAAATTGTGGGGCACGATTGGTAATTTGGCATTGCACAAGCGGAAGTAAAATGAACAGAATGGATAGTTTGGAATCCATTTTAACTGATCGGTTGAATTTGAAAACTATTTTTATTACACTCTCGAATCAAAAGCATTCGTTGATAATCAACATTTTCACACCATACACGCATTAAACTGTTAATTATTCACACCCGTTTCACGAGGCAATATTCTCACACAGTGACTGTAACGACACTCAAGATTTTCGGTCATTGTTTGCGTTTAACATTTTTCACAATAAAATTGCGGTCAGCAGAAATAATGTTAAAGTAACGGAAACACTATTAGGTTGGTTGCTTAATGTTTTGATGTGATGACTAACAAGCTTGTAGCCAAGTAGTTTGCTGTTAACAAACAACTGGTTATGCAACAGGATGAATTAAATTACAGAAATATGGCCACCGTAACAGAGAGCTGGTAGAACAAAAGAATTTTTCAACACTGTGCGATCTTGTGAGACACACTTCTTTCTCGTGTCTGTTATTACATAAATCACACAAATTCAAACACCCAAATTATTAAATTAACATAATCCAAAAAATTGTCGGTTTCTTTGCACAAATAAATTCACTTAATCCATTATTGATATCACATATTCTCCCCAATCAAAACAACAATTTAATTTGTCGACGTGTTCAAAATGGTTAAAAAAAAGTTTTTCTTAGTGCAACAACGGAGCCGAACTACACACCATTTCGTTCTTGTTCTTCAGACCGCCGTGGAACATTACCTTGAACGAGTGTTCAGGTATAACCGTTGTGGTTGAACCAAAAGAAACGACATGTATTGTGAACTCTGTTCAATTCATTCGAGGTCTTAACGTCTTCCTCTTCGCAGAAAATCAACATTCGAAGATAGTTTTGTTGGTGAGTCTGATAAGGAAACTTAAAGACGTTGAGGTGATATATAGCTGGTTCGTTTTACTCACCGAACAACATCACGAACACATTGGTGAATGATTTTGTTGTGAATAGAGTGTGAGAAAGAATGCATTTGGTTCTGCACGTGGTGTATGATCTTGTAGAATTTAAGAATGCGCGTATAAAGTGAATTACATTTTGATTTCTTTCACCTTTTCGTATGTTGCATACTTTACGGCGTCAGAAAATGTAATCGGATGCTTGTGCTGGTTGGTTTGTCGCTTATTATGCATTGAACTCTTTTGATGAACATGCATGAAGTACGAAGATTAACCTTTCACAAGCAGCAATTCGGTAAAATGGTTTGAAGTATTCCGTTTTGCTCAATTCGAAGTCTGTTACTTTATTTGTTACACCATGATTTTTTGGATATAATGGAATGCTGTGTCAAGTCATTCACTCATTACGTTCATGAATTGAAAATGTTGCCCTATGTGTTTGATGAATTTCACCTTTTCATTTGTTTTGTTTTTTTTTTTCATTGGATGACGAATCGCTGTCTGAATTCGATAATTGCTTTTGTTTAGATTTCAGGACCGTACATGGAATGAGGGTCTTATACTTTCACTCTTAAGTTTGAAACACGTCGAATTCGAATCCCTGAGTAAGGGCAAACCTTTTTTGGTCAACCCAAAACGCCAAATCATTAAAAAAGAAAATGTCTGTCCTTCAACAAGATAACTTAAGTAAAACAAACCCAAACTAAATTTTTTTCCGACATCAGTATAACGGATCATGAGACATGGTCGAATTAGTGCTGTTTTCGAGGTCTGGTTGAGGGTCTCGCATATATTTCCGATAGAATTGCTCGTACAAAGTTGATAGATGGTGCGAACCGTGCAAATGAAAGGTACTGAATACACCAATCCAGGGTGCGGTTCGGGTTCGGAAGTTAAAGTTCGTAGAGTGAGCCTAAGTCGAGCTGATCGGCCGCAAAGTAAAGTTTTTTGTCGATATTTCGAGTAAATTCCATTCGATTTTTGTGAATTGTGGGCACTTCATCTGTTCGTCTGACCGTCCGACATTGCCTGTGTCACAAATTGCGATAAAATCGATAATATGTAATTTGATTTCATTCGAAATTGCAATGCCTCTATGATCAAATAAACACCAGGCAAATAATAATTATTTGTTATCTGATAACCGATCAATTATATTAGATATTGCAATTCAAAAATTTGGTAGTTGGTAGTTGAACACCAAAATAATTGTCAACGGAGATGTTTCCTATTCGAGAGCTGCGCACCAACTGAAGAAATCAATTGGTTTGCTCGTGTATTTATAGCTTCGATATTAGATAGTAAGCAACTTTGAAACTCGAAAATTTGGTAGTTGGTAGTTGAACACCAAAATAATTGTCAACGGAGATGTTCACTATTAGAGAGTTGCACACTGACTGAAGAAATTCACTGGTCTGCTCGAATATTTGGTATTTGGTAGTTTACAATATTACAATTCGAGAATTTGATAGTTGGTAGTTGACTAACTGAATTTCGCAAAGTTATGAGTTACTTCATTGGCTGATTAGCATCGTTCATCACATGCGCTATGAAGGAATGATTTTCATTTCAAAACCGACGGGCCCGATCAAATTTAGGAAAAAAGAAAAAAGACCTCACCAGGCTTCAGCCGGTAGATTTTTGTTTATTTATTTTAAAGATTTAAAGATTTGATCTATTTGATTTTGATTACCAACTTAAGAGCGCAGTGGTTAGCTCGTCTGTTTTCGACTAAACAATTGAAGTTGCCAGTGCGAAAGCTCGATTTCCAACTGTGTCAGAATAAAACGATTGACGTGTAAACAAAACACAGCTGATTGAATTGGTTGAAGACTCCAACTTCGAGTCTGTGCTAGGTGATGGAAAAAACTTCCACACGGCTTGCCGGCAGAGATATTGTTGGGAAACGCTGGCATTCTACTCTTACTAGTTTCGCTCCATAGTACATAGATGACACTCAACAGGTTTGCAGCGCAGCTTACCACTGGTATAGTAAAATCTTTCGGTAATGAAAGGATCTCAAAAAGATGAACCACAATCAACGAAACCCCACTTCATTCGAGACTATTGAAATTGCTGTAAGTAATAACAAAAGATGATTAAAATGGAATGATCAGAAGATGCAGTGGGGCATAGTGGCTTTGAAATGTATGTCTTTCACGTTCAACTTGCTATATCTCGTAAACTACTCGTACGGGTCCTCCTTATATTTTTCCACCGTTTCACTTCAAAGGATTCGATCGAAAAATCTGATAAAAAGAAATTTGACTACAGAATAAAGGAAAGTAAAAGCATTTCTGATTGGAACATCCGACTATCTTTTCGAATATATTACATACAAAACGAACAAACGGAAACTTTGATTATAATCCCACATATGTGAGATGATTGTCGGATGGGAGAATTTATAACCGAATTGCTCATATTGAACCATTGTCATTGTTTTCGCGGTTACGTGAACAAATAATTGTTTCTTGAAGACAGCGACACGCATCTCCTAAGCACCGTGAATCAGTCACTGTAACTGAATTCGAAATTGATTTTACCAACTACGCTGGATACCGCATGTTGTTAGAATTATTATGAACAGTCAAGAGGAATTTTTTGATGGCAGCAGCACAGTCAAATTCTTAAAAGTTGAGCAGAATAACTAACATCTATCTATTCCAACATTCCTGACTTCATCAATAGTTTTGAGGTTGAATTTCACATCTGTACCCTCGACGAACGCAACAATTTTATTCCAAGACCTGCGACATATTCAACACTTTATTCAATGCTTCTAATTACTTAACGGTTTACCGACTTTCTGAGTTTCTTTTCTTTTCAATGAAGACATTTTTGTCACCTACATTTGAGATTAGTCAAATAAAACCTTCTTAGTGACGACGACGTCTAAAAATTCATTGTCTCTGGCTGATCTCTCGAAATAAGAAAGTTTCTACGATGTCGGGCAAATTTCGCAGAAGTTGGATATCTCAATTTGGATTATATAGGCTAGTATCACTACCTTAAAGGATTATTAGAAACGATGAACACAGTGGAATCATTTTCATCCCACAGATATGACGACAATCTGAGGATAAACAAGAAGGAATGCAGTATATGCTTCTACGGGATCGTTGCAACGATAAGCATCATAATAATCACTGTGAGTGGCATAATAAGTGAGGAGATTTCAGTGAATGAATCTTAAAATCAGTGTGAAAACCAAGTCTCGGAACAAGTCAGGTCTGACCAGTTTCACTTCCGATTTATCTGAACCTGAAGTTGACCTAAAGATAATTTGGGAAGTTCATGTTCAACCTACTTCAAGGAAACCGCATTTTATCACTTCAGGTTGGGAAATTTCAAGGTCAGGCCACGTTAACCTGACATTCGTCCTGAATTTTCCGAACCTGCAGTGGATTTGAATAAGGAGTTCTCAGTTCATATTCGGTTGAAGCCTGGCTTGCTTGTATAACGAGCCTTAAAGAACACCAACCCAATAAGAGGCCATCCATGAAAGACGTCACACTTTTTCAGTATTGCCGTCAGATTTGAATCATCGCTTTCAGAGGTTGAAATGTATGGGCCGTCTGATATCTACTTCTGAATATGGGGTTCCGGCCATACATTTGACATTCCGAAAAGCCACAGTTAGTTATTGATGATTCAAATCTGACGGCAACACTGAAAAAGTGTGACCTCATTTATAGATGACACCTAAAGTAGATCTTATTGTTTGCAGGTTTTCATTTTCATTAGCAACACCGATTTCGATCCGCCCAAACGTATCATTATCTTATCAAACGAAAATAGATCCCGAAGCAGTCAACTATCGACAGCTGCCGTTATCCAGCAACAAATTCCGACTAATTTTCGAATCAACAATGATGCAACGACTCCTTTTTCGCTGAGAGTATCCCATAATCAAGAACCAATTGATACGACAGAACATGAATCACTTCCGCTGAAACTAGAGTTCAGATCGTATCCAAATTTGTTTGATGAGCTAAAGCGTTCTCCCAACTACAATATCTATCCGAATCATCGATATGACGGTCAACGACAATCGGAAGAAAATATTCAACCACGTCCATTCGACTATTTTGTTAGAGGCACTCCACCGACCGCCTTTCAACTCAATCACAAAAATTCCTCAAGTATGCCCCAGATCCCAAAGGAGTATGAAGGAACGGTTAACAGTATACAGGATATACTCAAACAGATGAGTGATGGTAAGAACAATTACCAAGAGTCCAATGGGATGCATAAAATAAAAATTGCTGGCACATACAAGCACCGGAAATTGGATGATATAACTGAAATTTTTGAATCTGCGCAGAAGAACAATCGCGAAAAAAATGTCGAGAGACCAATGACACAGACTTATTCATCCACGAACGCTGATAATGTGATTAGAGATCCATTTTACAAATACAAACCGAATTCATTAAGTGATGTAAATCTAATGGCCACTAATCAATTTCGCTTTGCTCCGTATCACATTTTAAGCAACAAATTTGTTCCAACCAGCTCGACTCTAGCGCATGCAATGGATCCAGGAAATTTGTATCATCAAATCATAATGGCCAATGCAAATCGTCTCAAATATCTAGACGACAAGTCCAAAAACGACAATGTGCAGAGTAAACAGAAACCTTTCACATTAATGCTTGATGTTTATCCCATGCCTAATGATGAACACATTTCACCTACTTCATCACAACCAGTTAAATATCAGAATCATTTCAATTCGCACACAATGAGGCATCCAGGTATCAGCTCAGTAAATAGCCTGCAATCCCATTTCCAAAATGCTAATTATCCTCAACTGAATCGATATCCAAATCTACCTCATTACAACAATCCGAATTATTTTAGAAAATTTGGTGCTAGGCCATTGAATTCCGGTTTTTATGCATCTACCAATGATAGAGAGATCAATGGTAACAATCCCAGTCAGATAACAGTTCATTTGAACCTGTTTCCCAAGAAAAAAGAACGGTCCAACAGTCAGAATAGGGAAATCTACAACAAAAACGACAATGTCGTACGTGAAGAAGGCGTTCGATTTGAAGACAGGATGGTCAAACTGAGCGATAAAGTTAATCAAACCGAAGAACAAAAGGATTCCCAAAACGTAGAATTAACGAATGTACAAAAAGTATCGAACAAAGTGGATATGGAAATGTTGCAAGGTACAACGACTGTTGCAACACTGAATCAAAATGATGTCACAGTCGACGATAATTCTGATAGCACTGATTCTAGTGAAGATATTTTCATTCAAGAATTTTTGCAGTCTCCATCGACATACTCGCCGGCAGAATATTCAACTACGACTCTCGAAGCTAAATCGGACGACAGTTATAAGTTGAGATTGATACCAACCATTTTACCGATTGAACCACGGGAATACAATCATCAGGTAGATAAGTCTTTAGTTAAGCCAATAACTGTGCACTAAACGATATGTAACAAAACGAAATGTTGAACTAGTAAAATTTTCAAAGACTTTTCGTTAGTATTTCATTCATTTATGCTGATCGTGATGCAGCGTGACACGGTCTTGGATGACAAAACGGTTCGGAGGTTGTGACGACTAGCCGACATTTCCGATGCGTCGATTTTTTGATTCTTTGGATTAACAGCGTGATCAGTTGCCGCAGCATGTAGACACTCCTTTCTGTGATTGCTGTAAGCGAGACGAGAGAAATGAAATTAGTAAACCTCCGTGCAGCGAATATACAAGATTTGTTTCATTACTGTAGGTGTTCCTTGTTCATGACAGTGGCGCCACAATCGCTGCAGTTTTGCTGATTTTCTTGGATCTATAGCAGCTATGTTTTTTAACGATTGACCATATCCAAAATGTTTGTTGCAAGTTCGGCGATGATGTTTTGTGACATGAGTGATATATTGAGTGGACAAAAGAAATTTGCTGGTATACGTAGCTGAACATTTATCGCATTCGTACTCAGAGGTTTCGGAGTCATTGGGTCCTAACTTGTGGTATTGTGACGTCTTTTTTTCCATAAATTCCTTCTTTATTGTTCATCTCATTTTACAGCGTGAGATACAATTAGAGCAACATTGGTGCAAAGTTCAAAGTGGTCCAAACAACATAAAATCAAATATGTACCACGAGTTAAAAAACAAACAAACAAAGAAACGCGTTAGGACTAAGTCCTATCACAATATCGAATTAGGAAATTCGTCGTCATACA
>JANTFA010137167.1:0-12763 GCA_026413405.1 Phytosciara flavipes
ATCTGATGATAGCGTTGTAGAAGCTGTTATTTATTATGAGCTATGGTTCGTATATTATGCTCCAAATGTTGTTTTCCCCTAGTATGAATTTGGCAGATTCCATAAACTGTCCACAATACTTGGGTGAATTTTACAAAATTCGTTGGAATTTAGTAGAACGTGGTCATAGACAGCTCATGGAATCTGCTATTATGTAACTTGTGCGAAACTTTTTACATTTCAAACTGATCCTGGGGTATGAAAAATTGAGACCGTACTCTCGTTAAGCAATTTAAGTAATTAATTGAGTCTGAAGATGGATATAGCCAACATGACCAATTTATCAAATTGATTCTAACGTAAAGTTTTTGAGGTTAAAGTTTGAAAAGTCGAGTCGGTTAGTATCACATTTGATCGGAACAGAACAACGATCGATTGTTTTCGCATTCCTTAACTTACATGAAAATATTCTTATCGAACTAAAAAAACTCTAAATTTTCCAAATGCAAAGAGGAAAATGTCCAAGGTACAAAATCTTGTCGTCCATATACAATGCGTCTGAACTGAACTCCATTTTCTAATATTCGAATTTTCATTTTCCAGACATTTACCATGGCATCAACGGCAACGTTTCGCTGGATCGGCGTGGTGAATTAGTTACATCACCGCAACACCGATACGATCTGACACTTGGATCGGACAAATCGTCGTCATTGTCACGGTCCGAGGCTGGTGTGTACGATATTGGACAGGCGGAAAATCGTATAAAGTCACAGGACGATGCGAATCAGATAAATAATAATTCGGTTGTGAATGGCAACGGGAATGGAACGCTGGAGTCGATGGATGGGGAAGCTAAGCGACGGGTTCGTTATATATTTGTAGTGGCATGAGAGGGAAGTGAATTTAATCGAGAAATTTTTGCTTTTGAATGCCCACAGAAATGGCCAACAGATAAATCATATTTCTTGGCTAAAGAAATATTGATGACAGAGCGCACGTACAAAAAGGATTTGGATATTTTGAATTCGGTAAGTGTTTTTGGCGCTGATATTTTGAAAATTATTTGCAGTGAGACCGTGACCTCAATCGTCATGGTCGCCCTAGTTGTTAGGGTCACATTCGTTATGAGATGAGAGTAAATCAAAAACCAATTTTGATCTTTTCAGTGGTTCAAAGATGAATTATCACCCGAAATTGTGGACAGTCTGCAGCCGCTATTCCAATTAATCGAATCAATGATCCAACATCATTCCGTGTTTCTACGCGATTTGGAACATCGACTGCTTCTATGGGAGGGTCGTGGCAGTCACGATACACACAAAATCGGCGATGTTATGTTCAAAAATATGCTCATACTGCCGGTATGCGCGCTCCTATCCGTCGACACGAATCGATTCAATTTTCTAATCGGATTGTTTTTGCAGATTTACGAAGACTATCTGGAAAGTCATCGTGAAGTGATCGAACATCTTCATGACCTGCATGAAAATGACGAACGATTCCAGCAAATCTATCGCGAATTTGAGCAACAGAAAATTTGTTACGTTCCGATTGGAATGCTTGTGTTGAAACCGCTTCATCGTCTGTTGCACTATCAACTGATTTTGGAACGTAAGTTGGTTCTCATCAACCGCCTGCTAGTTTTTATGCATTTTTCAAAAATAGAAATAATTTTCGTTCCGTTCTCTAGAACTGTTGGACCATTACGGTCCCGATCACAGCGATCGCACCGAATGCCAGGGAACGCTAGTAATGTTGTCGAGAACAACGGAAAAGATTAAGGAACAACTGTCCGATTCGGAAAATTTCATTTTGCTCTGTGAACTACAGCGTGACATTAGCGGTTTCGACAAATTGGTACAAATGGATCGGCTACTGATACGGCAAGGCTGTTTATTGAAACATTCCAAGCGCGGTCTGCAGCAGAGAATGTTCTTTTTGGTTAGTTAACATGTCGGGTGTTTGATTGATTGGCAAACAAATAAAAAATTTCTTTTCTCTCAGTTCTCTGATGTCTTACTGTATGGCTGTAAATCACCGGTAACTCAAGCATTTAAAATTCTTGGCCACGTTCCAGTTCGGTCAATGCTGACCGAAAATGCCGAACACAATGCCTTCATCATATTCGGTGGACAGCGAGCAATTACAGTAATGAAACTCAACAATCGACGGTGACATATTCGGACGTTGTATTTGATTTCCGCTTATCCGTTTCAGGTTAGTGCTGGCACAACAGCCGAAAAGACATTATGGTTGGCTGAATTGGCAAAGGCTGCAGGGGACATAAAGAATAGACCTCACGTTCAGCTATCGATGGGAACTTTGAAGAATTGCAGTGAGTATCCGCTTCAGTGTCAAGACCTGAATGGTCTTTTCTCTAAGGGAACATCAAGTCATACGATTTACGGATGTCTCACAACTCAAAAGTTCCCTAACAAACGTTTTCTCTAATCAATCATCAGGTTCGTCTGAGGAAGGCCTCGAAACGTGTGGCCTGAATTCATCGATCGGTCAAAAGACACCGCCGTCTCGCAGCAATACGGCATTGCACGTGTGCTGGCACCGGGGCGCAACTGTCGGTCTACACGATCACTTAATTGCTGCAGAAAATCAACTTTCCGGCTATCTTTTACGTAAATTCAAAAATTCATCCGGCTGGCAGAAACTGTGGGTTGTCTTCACATCGTTCTGCCTGTTCTTCTACAAAAACTATCAGGACGAATTTGCATTGGCTAGTCTTCCGTTGTTGGGGTAAGAAGCTTTGTTGGTTTTGCATCCAGGTCATCGGTTTTTCTAAAACCATTCCCATTTCTCCATAGATATTCCGTTGGGCCGCCGGGTTTTCAAGACGTTGTTCAGAAGGAGTTTGTCTTTAAGCTGTCGTTTAAGAATCACATTTACTTCTTCCGTGCAGAAAGTGAACACACATTCGAGCGCTGGTTATCCGTATTACGTAGTACAACACAGTCACAAGATTTCAAAAATATGGTCAATTGATGTGTCGCAGTGCGATTGGAACATTTCAACGGATATCATCCTCATCCCAATCTTATGTGTGTTTGTGTGTGTGAACGTATATGCGACCATGGACATTATAAAGTGCCAATTCGTGGTTGCATTGTGAAAGTGAATGCTGTTGAAGCATTATTGGGTGTTTCGTTTTGTTAAACATCTGAAAAGATTAATAAGTTAACATCGAAGTGATGAAAGAGTTGGAAGGATTGGACGTGATGTATAGAAAAGCATTTTATTTCCAGTGGGGGGAGGGGGAGGTTAATTCAGTATAAAATTGAAATGTTCGTGTCTTATTTACATAAAACTTTATCAATGTGTCTTTAAGACGTCTGTCAATGTATTATTGCGTGTAGGAAGAAGGAGAGTTTGTAACGAAATTTATTTAAATTAAAGAGAAAACATTTTTAACTTTAAATTTTTGATTGTTTTTTGTGCGCTGTCGTCAGTACGAGCCTCGCAACAATTTGATGGATGGATCGGGTCAATTTCAATAGATTTTTCAATTCGTTATACAACTTGAGTCTGTGTACGGTGAAGTTGTTGTAACAGCTGGTTCACATAAACGAATGCACTGTTGAAACGCCTTTGCAAGAGCTTCCATTGTCTTAATGTTAAAACAGTAATGTCATGTGTTTGTGTGAGCCTTTGCTTGCCATCTTTTGAATTATGTTTGAATGCACACAAACATAAAATACTCTGCGCTCACATATATGGTTCAAAATGCTGGCAGAGAGATGAAAATGTGCCGCATGTGCCTTGGCGTCACAAAGTTGGGTCACATCAAGAGGCACTTTGAACATAAAAGAAACCATCGTCGACAAAGTGAAAAACGAAAGAAACGAATGGTTTGCTAAAGTCTGCCCTCACAGCATGAAAGCAATGTGAGAAGAGTAAACAATACTCAATGGAATCAAATGTCATCCTTCGTCAGAAAGAAAAGCCGGTCATTTCATCTGACGATCGGTTGAGAAATAATTTATTTATTTATTTCGTTTCATCAATCGCCTAAGCCCCCTGACTACTTACAATTTACAGTTTACAAAATTGAGGAGTTTGATAGTTCAGTTTGTTCGTATTGGTACAATTAAAGAATGACTAGCGAGAACCAGTCGACTAGACTAGCAGATATTTGCACAAGTCGGCTAGACCTTTCAAAGTCGTGAGACTCGATAGTTCACAAGTCGACGAGACTCGGAGTCGTGAGTCATAATCAGACTAATCTATGCAAGAGATAAAACCGTCTTGGTCTGGAATAAACAAACGTAAAGTCAATCATGATATTCTGATCTTACCATTGAGTTTTATCGGAATAATAATATGAACAAAAGATGACCCAGATGGCTGCCTTGAGGAACGCCAGACGTCACATCGAAAAGTGGAGATGAAAGACCAGACAATTTGACGAACTGTGTTCGCTCATTCAGATAAGACGCAATCAATAATCAATGAATCCATTCAGAATGCGAGACCACAACTAGATGGAGCGGTTCTTTATTTCCAGTTGCAGTTAATTCTTTTCTCTATTAGGAAAATTGAAATGGTAACAATATTCGTGTTTTACAACAAAATTTTATCAATGCGTCTTAACGTTATCAAAACTGATGGTACAATCTATTTCTTTACTCCCAGCGAACAAAAGAAGAATTGACTTCCAATAAACTCAAAGAGGAGTTTCGATTGGGTCAAAATGATTAGTTTCATGATTTAACACACCCTTCACCTTCACTTTCTCCCTTGTGACATAAATGATGTTTTGTCATAAAATTGTTTCCGAATTCATGAATTACGAAACAGCATCCAATGTAGTCTGATTTACTGCCTGCCACATGCAAAAGTTGAAGTTCACATTAGAATTTATGAGAAACTAATCGAAAGTGTTCCGCCATGTAATCAATTATTTTTGTGAGGACATGTGGCTATGTAATGTTCAGCTTTCGAATGGGGCAGAACGTTCAGGTAAATTACGTTGGATGCGGCGGAAGTCATTCATTACATAAAAGGGACAATTTTGTGGTATGAAATTTTTACACGAACAAAGTTACGCCAATTGCTTTTCTTACGTATTTTTTACTCTTCGGCTCATTTCAAGACAATTCAAAGTCTTTGTAATTTCCTTTCGCGCTTTCTTTCAAAATTGATAGATACAATGGAATACCACCAGTGAAGTACAGGGCTTCTCTGGGTCTGCCAGGAATGTTAGCACTTTGCCACCATGAATCAGCCAGCGACAATAAACTCTTGTTCCAAAAGCCATTCACAGTATTCTTCCACTTTAACTCCGCTTCCTCGATCGCAACAATTCTTGTTTTATTGTCTTTTCGCATTCGATCCAACAGCTCAACAATCCAGTCACCTTGAATTTCCGCACATGTCGGACCATTTGAAAAGGCAGCTGGCGATTGCAGACCATAGATGAAAAACATATTGGGAAAGCCAGCTGTTGATATGCCGATGTTGGTCCAAACTCCATTTGCCCATTTATCTTGAATGGATTCGTTGCGTTCATTTTTCAATTCAATGCTCAGAATTGATCCGGCCTGATCGAATCCCGTTGCGCAGACAATTATGTCGACATTCGTCACACCTTCTTTTTCCGTTTTAATGCCATTCTCGGTAATCTCCAGAATTGGGGACTGTCGTACGTTTATTATGTCGACATTTTCTTGATTGTACACCTCATAATAGCGTTGTTCCAGCGATGGCCGCTTCGTCCCAAATGGATGTGGGGGAACTATCGGTGCTAGAATGTCTTTTTTAGCCGGATCAATAATACGAGAACGGACCTTCTTACACCAAAACTGATACGCCGCATCGTTTGTTTCCGGACTGAAAAAAAGATCTTGGTAATTTCCCAGCCAGAACAAGAATCCGCCTTTCTTGAATAAATCTTCAAAAACTGCTTCCCGCTCCTCGGGAGTACAGTCAGCTCCATTAGTTGGTATAACATCGAATCCCATTCCACCGAATGACTTGCGAGTTGTGTTGAATATTTCCTGAAACTCGCACTCAGCAGGAAATTTCCATTTAGTTTGATCGGAAATAGAAGATTGTTGCATCGGTATCGCGAAATTGGGCGTGCGTTGATAGACGGTCAGATGACCAACGTGAGGGGCTAACTCTTGGATAATTTGAACTCCACTAGCTCCTGTTCCAATAACTGCTACCCGTTTTCCGGCAACATCTAATCCATTTTCTGGCCATAAGCTCGAGTGAACAGTTACTCCCTTGAAGCTGTTCAAACCTTCAAAGGGCGGAGTACGTCTGCACGATCCAAATCCCGTGCACAGTACGATAAATTTAGCGCGCGTTACGATTTCACTATTGTTGTTAATTGTCACCAGCCATTCAGAGCCGTCAAACTTTGCTGATGTTACTCTCGCATCAAATTTTATATGTCGACTCAAATCGAGCTTCTCATCAACATGCTCAAAATATTTCGCAAGTTCAGCTTGTGCCGGAAAACGTTCGGTAAATTTAAAGTCCTTCCGAATGTCGTCTTGGCTGAATTGGTAAAATGGAAAATCACTGTCCACTCTTGAACCAGGATAACTGTAAAAAATATGTGGACAGACACAAAAGACAAAAACTGGTTGAAATCCAATATCCAATCTCGTACATTTTAGGCGAATACTCACCGATTCCAATGCCATATACCGCCAATTCCATTACCAGCTTCGTATATTTTTGCATTGAAATTTAATTTACGAAGTTTCTGGAATAAATGGAGCCCGCTAAATCCTGCGCCAACGATAAGTACATCCAACGACTTGTCGCTATCCATATTGTGATCAACTAATCAGTGGCCTAATAGGTGCAGAGAAAAGTACGATTACAAAAAATCAAAATTTGAAAATGGCCTAGGCCGAGTAGCCGAGTAGTCTGATCTAACATATAGAGATAAATAGTTGCTTGAGGGTCAAATGATATGCAAACTTTCATCGTGATATTTCACTCAGCGGTATTTTGATAGCAGGATGTAAGGACAGGAAAACTTCGGGAAAGAAATTCTTTTTGTTTTGAGCTATTTTTATTGGCATGACTACCTTTACAATGGTCAAATATAGGGCAAAATCTCGTGTGCCAACCCTTGTATCGCAAGACATTTCTTCCCCCACATTGTGGCATAATATGTGAACAATCACCATTAAGGTTTTGAGCAGCACTGAGGACAGAGCCGGACAATTCAAGTGAACAATGTCGGGCAGTTGGACGTATCGGTTCAATTTAGGGTTTTATATTTTTATTATAAAAAGCCAGCCATTAACTTCTACACATACATGCGAAAATACTGAAACTCTTTAAATGTTTAATTTGACGTCACTTCTTCATTTTTTGATTTAAAAAAAAAAACTTTAACAAAAAGAACTCGTGGAAATTCTCAATTTTGAAATTGGATATTGGAAAATTTGGAAATTATGAAAATAATTTCCTCTGAACCATTCATTTCCCGCAGGAATCCTCCGGGAAATGTATTGTTTAGAGGCAATGATCTCCAAGTCGAAGAATTTTCTCACTTTACAATTTCATCACGCTCGTTGAACTCTAGAAAATTCCATATTTTAAAGTATACTTTTGGTAGGAAAATGGAGGATATTCACCTTTCATTTTTCACTTAAATCCGTCGCTCCGAAGGTGCCCGAACGAATGCTCTGAAGCTAAACAGTAATGTCCTCTTGGGACATTTTCTTTGTGTAGGCGTGTTGTATTTAGAGCTGAACGCGAGGAATATAATCATATGTCGAAACAAAATATGCCAGAAAATTCGAAAAACTGGTTTTGATCGAGACGGTACAAAATACTTTCTGGCTGCAAGACAACCAATTAAAAACTTAATTTTGATCAAACTTTTTATAATGAATTCAACACTATTCGTTTAGAGATGTGGCAGCAGCTCCGCAGGAGACATTTTTGATTTATTTCTTATTGTACTCTCAATAAATTAGTGTTGATAAGAACTGTGACGATTTGTCGAAAATACCCTTCACAACTTGGTTTCCCGTAGGGGGCGTCAAACCTTCACACTTCACACTTTGTGTATTTTTTTTGCGTTTCACAACAAAACGACAAGTTTTACATTTTTGTCGTTTTTTCACTCAGCGAGTTGCGGTCCGGCGCTGCTAGAGATGCCCTGCATCAATAGCTTGAGGAGGTGCTAAGGGGAATTTGTCAATGACACTCCGTGTTATTACAAGTTTCACGTTCATGCCTTACCGGAACTGTTCACAGGAGCCAGGCTCGTGCGTGTCTTGTCTGGTCTTTCTTCACACATTGGCGATTCAATTTTTTTTTGGCGATTTGACTTTGGCGAAACTTCACGGGAATGTATTTCAATAAGGAAGGTACATCAGGTATTTTAACTAATGATGGCGTTTCAAAGCTTATTATTAGTCAACACAAATTACGGCGGAAATTTACACTCAGTCAAATAAATCCATTTCCGTTGAAAAGTCGCATTTTCAAATTACCGCTTGAAGTTCGTTGAAAATTTTGTGCAATGAAAATGTGACGTTTGATTAACGACCCCTGTCTTTGATGAAACCGTAAATTTAAGCGATAATAGTTCATTGCAAACTTCACACTTTATGTGGAATTCATGTGGAAACGGGCGCAAATCACAATATATTAGGGAATTCATAAAATGCAAAATTTTTTCAAATTTATCTTTTTTCGCAAAACTAAATTATAGCAACCGTTTTGTTGTTTTCGACTATGAACCAATTTATGCAAAAATAAATCGAAGCAAAACTTGAATTCTGCGTTCCTAATTACAAGCTAGACCTTGAGCTAGACACAACAACTTAGCTGAAAATTAAACAGAAATGACTTAACTTGTTATTTATGCGAAGAAATGTGATGACCTTTATCTTGCTGATGTGTAGTCTTCACTTCTCAAGCGGAACGAGTATACTAATGCATAGAAAAATAAAAAATCTTTTTTCATTTTTTAGAGTTGATGATTTTATTTAGTTTGTTGTTGTAGATTATATTTATCGAGGTGGGGCACATTATTTGCAAAGGAAAGCGCTTGGGAATACGTGCAACAGTTATAATAAGTCAAAGTGGCCGTGGGTATCACTTAATTATCTCCGTTTCTAATTTTTATAATTATCTCGTGAGAATTAAAATTGATTCAACTTTGTACGTCTGACCATGAAATATCGTAGGTGTAAATCGATCCAGATTGAATCATTCTCACAATAGCGATTCAATTCGGCAGCTATATGTTTGTAACATTTGATGTTCTCAGTAACCGTATAAATTCAACTAGCCTGCGTTCCAAGCTAAGGATGAATCAGAGACTCAGAGCTTTACGGAACAATAACGTTTTAGTCATCGAGAGTCATCGTGCGAATAACGCGCTGTATGAGCCGATCAATCACTTGTCGAGAGTATTCAACGTGTTGGCTCATACCTTTGCCCCATCCGTATCGCGGTTTGCGTTTCATTCGGCCGTTACACTTGCAGATTTGATTTTTGACTGCTTTGAATGTTTTTACTTTTACCTAATGTTTCCGTTTTCCTATGGGAACGGTTCAACTAGTTTTATTTCCAGTGGTAGTTTGTTCTTTTCTTTATTAGGAAAATTGAAGTGGTCAAAATATTCGTGCATTGCAAACAATTTTGTCGATGTGTCTATGAATATATTGCGTGGGAAGAAGAGATTGTAACAATAAAAGTTTGCTTTGGATGCTGCAAAAACGATTATTTTCATGAGGTAACCATTTTGTGATAAAAGCAAACTCACACGTTAGTTTTTGAGCAACAAGCTTCGGTAATTGATGGCTTTGGCTCGGATATGTAAACTCTCCACTTGTGGAATAACAGTTACCGAAACAAGTTGCTCAAAAACACACAAATAACTTTTGCATGCCCCAAAGCTCATTTTAAGACAATTCAAAGTCCTTGTAATTTCCTTTTGCGCTATCATTCAAAATGGATAGATACAATGGAATACCACCAGCAAAGTTCAGAGCTTCTTTGGGTCTGCCAGGAATGTTAGCACCTTGCCACCATGAATCAGCTAGTGGTAATAGAGTCTTATTCCATAAGCTGTTCACAGTATCCTTGAACTTTAACTCCGCTTCTCCGGTTGCGACAATTCTGGTTTTATTGTCTTTTCGCATTCGATCCAACAGCTCAACAATCCAATCACCTTGAATTTCAGCACATGTCGGACCATTTGAAACGCCAGTCGGTGCATGCGGGCCATAGACGAAAAACATATTGGGGAAGCCAGCCGTCGATATGCCGATGTTGGTCCAAACCCCATTCGCCCATTTGTCTTGAATGGACTCGTTGCGTTCATTTGTCAGTTCAATGTTTAGAATTGCTCCGGCCTGATCGAATCCCGTTGCGCAGATAATTACGTCGACATTCGTCACACCTTCTTTTTCAGTTTTGATGCCATTTTCCGTAATCTCAAGAATCGGTGACTGCCGTACATTTATTATGTCAACATTTTCTTGATTGTACACCTCATAATAGCGTTGCTCCAGCGACGGCCGTTTCGCGCCAATCGGATGTGGGGGCACTAGTGGTGCTAAAATGTCTTTTTTAAGCGGATCATTGATACGAGAACGGGCTTTCTTACACCAAAACTGATACGCCGCATTGTTTGTTTCCTGACTGAACAAAAGATCTTGGTAATTTCCAACCCAGAAATGGAATCCGCCTTTCTTGAATAAATCTTCAAAAACTGCTTCCCGCTCCTCGGGAGTATTGTCAGTTCCATTAATTGGTAAAAAATCGAAACCCATTCCACCGAATGACAAGCGAGTTCTTTTGAATATTCCCTCAATTTCGCTATCAACCGGAAATTTCCATTTAGTTTGATCGGAAATAGAGGATTGTTGCATCGGCAGCGCGAAATTGGGCGTTCGTTGATAGACGGTCAGATGACCAACGTGAGGGGCTAACTCTTGAATAATTTGAACTCCACTCGCTCCTGTTCCAATAACTGCTACCCGTTTTCCGGCAACATCTAATCCACTTTGTGGCCATAGACTAGAGTGAACAGTTACTCCCTTGAAGCTACTCAAACCTGCGAACGACGGAGTGTGATTGCACCCTGCAGAACCCGTACAAAGTATTATGAACTTGGCACGCGTGGCGATTTCACGATTGTTGTTGATTGTCACCAGCCATTCAGAGCCGTCAAACTTTGCTGATGTTACTCTCGCATCAAATGTAATATGTCGACTCAAATCGAGCTTCTTATCTACATGCTCAAAATATTTCACAAATTCAGCTCGCGCGGGAAAACGTTCGGTAAATTTAAAGTCCTTCCAAATGTCGTCTTGGGTAAATTGATAAAATGGAAAATCACTGTCCACCCTTGCGCCAGGATAACTGTAAAAATGTGCACAAACACAATAGACAAACTTGTTGAAAAAGGGAAATCTACCAAAATTTCGTAAGTAACAACTCACCAATTCCAATACCATGTACCGCCAATACCATTACCAGCTTCGTATATTTTCGCATTGAAATTTAGTTTTCGAAGTTTTTGCAGCAAGTGAAGCCCGCTGAATCCTGCGCCAACGATAAGTACATCCAACAGCTTCTCGCTATCCATATTGTGATCAACTAATCAGTGGCTTAATGAATAAAGAGAAAATTGATTTACATTCTTGTCTAAGTCTGAAGCGATGTGTAATTAGAAGCGGATTAAGGTTTTGAGCAGCACGCACACGGGCAAACGCATTCAGAGTTTTTACATCATTTTAATGACATGAACTTTATGCTAGAGGATATTAGAAAATACACATCAGGGACTTGCGTCACATTTATATTTTTAAAGGTTTTGACCATAGCAATTAAAATTATCAAGCATAAAACACCTTTTGTTGTATTGCTTGGTAATTTCAGTTTTTTTTGCATTGTAGCATGTTCGGCTATAGTGTTTACAATTTAAGCGTACGCACTTCAAACACTGTCCATGTAACAAAACAAACAATCTGCCAGAACAACCGTTTGGACTCCAAACTTTGGAGGCTAGATCATTTTATTTTATTAGTGTCGATTTCAGCGAGATTCCCTACTTTTAAGGCAGTTGCTCAGAATTTATGTTTAGGTTGCTACTTCTTACACAATGAAAATTACTTCAAAGAATTTAAAAATTTCCCTTTGGCTAGCTTTAAGCAACAAAAAATTGTTAATCGACTGACTTCTTGTGGATGCTTATCCCATACGGTATTACGATTGATAGCGCATTTTATTAGTCAAGAAGAAGCATCCGATTTCTTTTCTGTAGATGCAAATAACTGAATTGTATCGACGGATACCCGCTCTTTATTTACAGCCTCAACACAATAACTTAACAGAAATGACTTACCTTGTTATGTATGCGAAGAAATACCTTATCTTGGTGATGTCTATAGTCTTCACTTCTCGAACAAAACTTGTATACTAAAATGAATAGGAAAAGAAATTTGTTTTCGATATTTTAGAGATTATTTGTGACGAATGCATGTTGCTGTTATATCATTTGCTTATACAGTGACGAAATTCCGAAAACTGACACATTTTCCATTTCCAATTGAATTTTTAATTTCTTCATGTGAAAATATTTCCAAACTTCATGAAAAACGACAAAACGTAAAATGTGTTGGTTTTCAAAATTCCGTGCGTGTATGTTGTTGTAGGTTAGATTTGCTAGGCTGAGACCCGCATTTAAATTTTTTTTGAACGCTTGTGTGTACGTGCAACAGGTTTAATAAGTGGTCTTCGGTATATTTGGCTTGAATACAAATTAATTTATATTGAT
>JANTFA010137178.1:0-12755 GCA_026413405.1 Phytosciara flavipes
CCAGCACTTGGCATCAAGTGGAGGCAACGGAGGCAATTGTACGATAATTTGATAGAATCATTTCGCAATTGTAATCGTAGAGTTCGTTGATGTAGATAGGTGGAGATTGAATTAGATATCAGACATGATGAGGAGTTAAATGAATTTAAATAGAATTGAATATCCTACAAATTAGCCGAGAGTATCTTGGGTGTTTTCTGTTAGTACTGAGCAATTGCCGATCTATGGAAATCTTAAAATCTTGCTTCGTTGATTCAAGTATTGTCTTTTAATTCGATACAAACAAGTCTGGGTAGTTGGTGAGTAATTTGTGGCTTCAATTGCTACTTTTGTTATCTTTCCACAATTACTATTTATAAATAAGTAACGGTAACTATTTAGTGTGCTAAACCAAATGTATACCGTTTCATAAACCCAAACTGCTTCCCAATACTCTGAGGCTGAAGTGTCTTTGAATCTGAATACTCTCAACTACTGACACCACTGTTTTCGGTGACCTAAGAAAATGACCGTAAACCGGGTTTTGGATTTTAAGGTTATAAATAAGACTTCGGACGGGGCTTTCGAAATTGCTGTAAGCAATTTCAACAAGAAATGACTTTAGATAAAATGATTTAAAGATAACATTGCAGAGCAGTTCTATATACACCTAACTATAAGCCGTGCTCTACTCGTACGGGTCCCCCTTATGTTTTTTCTGACAAATAGCTACGTTGAATACACAAACTCGTACGGGTCACTCCTTATGCTAATGAACGTATACCCTTAAATTTAACACTCACCGACGCGACCGGTATAAATTTAAGCGTTTCGGTTCAATTATGTATTTATCGAAGACAATTTATTTTTACTTTTCAGACCAATCAAGCGGAAAATATTTCGGCATTTTTTCTCTCCTTCCAGTCAATTAACATTCTTTTGAAAACATCACACCACACTCTCTCAAGGAAATTTAAATTTACCGATGAAAAAAGACGCGTTAGCCCAGCGGCAGTTCGGAGATTAAAATTGGTTTGTGGCATCTAATGTGCCCAATGGTCCAATACTATTTCACTCTGCTTTTTTGTTTTGGTTTTGTCGCGGCACCGAAACTAATAGTTTTAGAATGAATCTCGCAAGATCATCACAAAAATTAAATGAATCAAAATGTAAAACGAGAAAAAAATTAGTTTTTTGATGAAATGTGCGGACAACACACACAAAAAAGCGACGAAATTGGATATGTGGAATATATTTAACATGGAAATTTGTTTGTTGTTAGGCAATCGTGCGCGTATCCTGTAGTCTTGACAAGGTCAAAAACTTTAGCACACTTTTAAAACAAACAAAAATGTTGATCCATTCAGGAAGTGTGTCTGACTTTATTAGGCAATGGGCACGCAATTCTTAATCTCCATTTTAAATATTCAGAAATCTTCCAAATTTATGCTCAAAATTTATCTCTATCACCAAAACACTCACTGCATTATGAATACTGATGGTGATTAATGCTTATTAGGCTGCGATAATATTCTAACGAAACGAAAGTTTATCATTCGAACAATCAAATGTTATTAAACTTAAAATGTTAAAGCACAAAACTAGCGACAAACATTCACAATTTTCGATTTTAAAATGTTAATTCACTGGCAAAACATTTTCCAATTAAAACCGCTTGTGTTCGGTGTATGGATGGTATTTTAAGACCACGACAACATCTCTCCAACCAATATTATTATTTGATTTTTTGTGTGTACAACAAAACTCTGGTTTTTTCTTCTTCTCTTCTTTCCTTAACATTAAATTAATAAACTTTCTCGTGTCTCAAACCAACCTTTATGTATTAATCTTCAATAATATCACATAAAATGCCTCAAGGGCTGTTGAAAGCGAACAAAAATTTCATAAATATTTTGAGTTAATAAAAAAAAAAGAATTTTCATAAATAAATAATGAAAGACAATAATTGGAATTATCGGAATTCTAACCTGTCTGCACATACCGTTGGCAGAAAGTAAACTGAAAAATCCACGAAGTCTTTCTTTGCACTTTGTGGTTCTCTGCACGCAGTATCATTTACGGCCATTTTAACGAATACGTTGGATCAGTTTCGTGGCCCTAATGTTATCATTTATGAATGGAAGTAGGTTAGACAATTTGACGTCACCTGTTTTCAATCGATCGATTTTATAAGCATTTTATTGATTCGTCAGTAAACTTCAAATTCCTGCCGGTATCGATTTTAACCAGTGACAGACGACTTATCCATCTGCTATCGTACGACAGACAAAAATTAAATGAAAATCAACGGTCAATTCGGTCTTCTACATTAAAATCTAAGCTCGAACAATTGAAGTAAAAGATTTGAAATCAATACTTTGAAAATGCTGTGATCAAAGGAAGTAATAGACCAAATGAAAATACTGTTGATACACTGCCGTCTGTGACAGGCTAATCCCTATTTTCATGTATGCCAACTTGAAGTAATAGATCATATTCAAGTACGTTTGAAACGTCATACATGGTGAAAAACATCACCCAGGGTAAAAACAATGCATTGAACCAATGCTCTACAAGCATGAGTGGTCCTCTAAATAGAGAACTGAAACTGGACAGTGTTCCATACAAATATTTTGCACTGTAAAAAGAGTGGGGATAGAATTTCATACAAAATAGTACTCCATTTGACAGCTGACTACGATCACACGAAAAAACAGAAATATAAATAAGCTCTGACAGAGAATTCGTATGAAAATAAATTTCTCTGAGGGTGAGCTCAGCTCACCTTCGCACCCATATAGCGACGGCCCTGAAAGTCCGTTGCCTGTAGATGATCTATAAAAAATATCTTCGATGCTTATTTTATGATATGATTGGGGGTCGTACATAAAAATGACGTCACACTTCTGCTGTGCTGTCATAAGACTGAAATCAGTAATAGCTCAACAAGCATGTACTTCTTTGAGTCCTACCATCCCATCTTGTCAATTATTATTAGTGATTTTAATCTGATGACAGCACTGGAGAAGCGTGACGTCATGTTTGGGTAACAACTCCTTGGTGGTTTTCAAAGAATTGTGTCCACTGTCTTCTCTTCTCTTTGCCTCTAATAATAAATTTTTGAATAATTTTTATAAGAAAAATCAGTTCAAAAGTCTAGCCTAAACATAGGGGTCGTATACAAATGACGTCAGACTGCCTTTTTTTCCCTTCGTGATGCAAAATGAGTCAACATTGACTCAACAGTCACATATTTTTCTATACAATCCCACCGTATGGCGTCATTTCTTCACGGCCCTTTTAAGCTTAAAAGCTAACTTTTGATTGAACTCGAAAGAGTAACCACTGGTGGGACAGGCTGGTGGAGTTTTTGGAGATTAAAAATGGAATTTCTGAAATTCAGTGGAATTCAATCATGGAAATGGAATTGTTGGGACAGATTTTTAAACAGTGGGTATCCCCCGATTGAACTACATCACTTCAAGCTGATTTCGAACGTCAAATACGAGTTCACAATTCAGTCGATGATACTTCAATGGTTTCGACAAAATCGCCTTATACCCAGCACCATACAACAACTTACCAACAGCAACATCGATGATATTATACGGCGATACTTACACCAGATGTTGTTGTTGTTGGATAAAATGTTTTTTTTTTTCGTTCGTATTATACAGGTGTTGTCTGTGTACTTGTATGCACGATGCTTGATTTCAAATATCCAAGTTTATATACCTGTACCTAGCACCGCGACCATTGTGTTGTTCTTGTCTCTGTTTCTTTTTTTTATAGCGTTCATTAGCGGTCCATGGAAAATACTTATTCGATTGCTTGACAATTACAAAACGAAAACAACAAAATGTTCGCACATTTAGAGAAATTTAAAATCTCTTTTCATTAGCGCTGGTGGAGGAAAAAAGAGAGTCGATGACTCAAGTGAAAAAAAAAACTGCGAACATTCGCTGGCGGAATGGTTGTAATTAAATCGTTATAGGAAGAAACCCTTTGACTGCCTGTAGCTGACCCTTTTGATTTGAAAAACACACAGTCATAGGGAGTTACTCAAGCATCCCAATCAACCATTGTACTATACGATACGTGCATTGTAAGGTCGCAGCCATATATCCGATATGTAAATTGTGAATGAGTTAGAATGTATGGAAATTATTCATAGTTGTGACATATGGATATGTAACGAAGCGTTAATTTATTTCAGCTTTTCGGTTTGTGATAAAGAGAGTTAAGTGACCTGCGAAGAATGAATGTGTGTGTCTTTGTTATTTTAACCACCGTTTCACAGCCAACACATCAGGTCGAAGTGGATCTAACACATTAAATTTTTGCGCGATGTTGATGAGACTCGTTTATTATATGGAAAAAGAAGAATTTTATGGCTTGAAGAACAGAAATGTGTTATTGCAAGTAGTCAAGATGTGCCCCATTCTACATCATTAACATGTTCAAAGATATATTGTACACGTACACACACCTGTTATTAGAATTTTTATGTCTTTTTCTCATTCTCAGGCTCTTCTCGATTAATGCTTCTAATGAAGTATAAGCTTTTTATGAAGATCGTTGAAATGCGTAGTTTACTCTCAAACATTTTTCAGTTTTGCTAATAAAAATTTATTTTTTATCCAAATACCTCCTCGATCTCACGTCAATCGGTTTAATCTTTTCGATAACTTTTTCTGACGTGTAATAGCGAATGAAGAAACTTTCTTCTATCGGAGCGTTTTTTTTCTGTATTATAAAATCCGAGATGAAATCCACTTTTTTAACGTAATGTTGACGTGAAAATATTTTAATTTTTGTAAGACACCGATGATGATGGGTTTTTTAGAATTGGAATTTTAAACTTTCCATGTATTTTGATAGGCATAGGCATGTACTCTATCATACGTCAGCACCAAATTCAACAATAAACATGATGGGGTCCCATACCTATGACTCACAGCTAGTTGTCCATGAAACGAATGCATCTTTAAATTCTCCAAAATCAAGTTGAATTTACTTGAGATATGGTCAACAAACATATAATAATGGCGGCTGGCGACCATTTTTTTAGGCCACTAATACTTAACTCGACCTCGAAAATAACCCTAACTAGACCATATCTCTGGATAGGCTGAACTGATTTCGCTCATCTTCGGACTTAAACTAGCATTTGTGAATACAAATCGAGGAAAAAAAGTCCGATCAAAATTTGTTTCGTTTGACTCAAGTTATCCTCATCGTGACGGACGGATATTTTTTAGACCCGTACAAAGTACGACGGTCTCATGCCTTTACTCTTACGTTTGTAGCACGTCGATTCCGACTCCCGTAGTAAGAGCAAACCTTCTGGGGTCATCCCTAGATGCCAAATCAGCAATAACAAAATTTCTGTCCGTCTGTCTGTCTGTAAACAGGATAACTTGAGTAAAACGAAATCAATCTCGATGGAACTTTTTTTCCTCGATTTTTTGTCAAAAAAGTGAGGTCAAGTTCGAAGATGAGCGAAATCGGTCGAGCCGATCCAAAGTTGTGGTCGAAATAGTGCTATTTCCGAGGTCTGGTCAAGGTTTATCACATATATTATCGGCGGTATAACTTCATAGATGGTACAAATAAAAAGTATTGATTACACCAATCCAGGAAAAAAAAAGTTTGTCAAAATTGGATCTAGGGCTCGGAAGTTAGAGCTCATAGAGTGAGCCTAAGTTGAGCTACTCGGCCGTACAGTGAAGGTAGAATTTTTTTCGATGTCTCTCCCTTTTTTGTTGGAAAGGTAAAGACGTCCGTATAGTGGTATAACTGTTTTTGATGAAGTAATAAAATGGCAGCCAGCAGCCATCTTGAATTTTAGAGTTTTTTGTTTACATCTCAAGCAAATGTCACCTGGCTTTGATGAATTTTTTATAGAGTTCAATTTATAAATGAAACTTCGGACGAGGCTTTCGAAATTGCTGTAAGCAATTTCAACAAATGATGAATTTAAATAAAATGATTCAAAGATCAGAGCAGTTCTATGGACTAACTATATGCCATGCTCTACTCGTACGGGTCCCCCTTATGTTTTATTGCTGATTTGACCACAGAAGGTTTACCCTTACTCAGGGTTTCAAATTCGACGGGTTACAAACGTAGAAGTGAAAGTCGCATGTATATTCTTCGTAAAAGTGCGTGTAAGGCACCATTTTCAATACGATTATCATCACTGGTATAATGCATTGGTTCAAGTAGGCGAGGCGAAGGAGGCCTAATTCCTCGGTAATCCAGCCAAGTTTTACTGCGTCGCTATGTAAACGCACAGTAAGTTGTACGTCTGAACATATAACGCAACATACACACCTTCTGGCGTCGAAAATTTACTGAAGTCAGTTTTTGCATGACGAAACTTGGTCTCTAATTGTCAAAAATGCCGCTAAATTGCAATTGTATGATTCATCTCAGCAGTGTGACCAACAGATCAGTTCCAACACTAATAGACGAAAGGCATCTGTAGTGAATTTGATGACATCAACGGAGATTCTGTGAAATTTAAGAACCTCTTCTGGTGCTCATGATATTTTGTAGTATGAAAGTTTGTATAAGTAAATTTACAGATTTTGGAAATCCACCACATCAAGTTCTTGCCCACCCAAACCAAATTCTTGACCCGTATGTTCACACAAGAAATGGTAAAAGCAAATAGATCGAGGACAACGTGACCAAAGTTAGGGTGTGGAAAGTGGAAACATTTTCGCTACTTACCCGTAAATATAACCCGGAATTCACTGACATATTCCTCGAAAACGGTTTTCTCTGATTGACTTCTATTTCCTCACTCAATACCAAATCGCATGTGCGTAATTACGTTTAGAGACCCGTGGAAATTAATTCCCACAAGAATATATTCTTTTCAGATGATAAATTGTTACGTAGATTTGGCTTTCAGTTCTTTCACTATATTTCTGCTTAAGTGTTTCGCATGAATTTGAACCTCTCATTAAAATTGTTGGATAAATATATGTAACATAATACATGTCATGTCATCGTTGCTGTTAGCAAGAGTTTCCGTTTTCCGCAGTACTGTAAAATTTAGAAATTGGAACATTACATAGCAATATGCTCGTTGCGAAAATGATCCATTACATGGTGGAACATTTTCGGTTCGTTTGTCATGAATTTGTACGTGAAATTCAATATTCACATGCAGTAAACCAGGCTACATCGGATGCTGCTACGCAATTCATTAATTCGGAAATGATTTTATGACACGGAGATGCAAACTCCACAATAATTGTCGAACGAAAAGACACTTACCGAAGCTTGTTGCTTGAAAATGTGATATTGCTTTTATCACAAAATGTTTACCTCATGTAATGAATTACTTTCGCAGCATCCAACGTAAACTACTATATTGTGAAATGAAGAAAAGATTAGAACAAAAAAAATGTGTCTTCAAATTCGAAGAAACAGCTGAGCTGATGTGATCTGTGGAGGTCGGCTAAGTTTGTCTAATTTTCAATATGAACAGCAGCTCATAGGAACTTAACGAATTGGCGGACTTATAATTCCAATAAACTACCATGTAAGCAACATTGATTAAACATAAGGAGGTCGTACGAGTAGTGTGCTACGTATATCTCTTTGTCCATAAAAGTCATACATCTTAAAACTACTCTGCAACACTGCATCTTTCGGGCACTCCATTTAAACTCATCCTTTGTTGGAATTGTTTACGACAATCTCGACTATAGTCCCACACGAATAGAAGTCTAATTTGAGAATTGAACTGTGGAAAAATTCAGCAGTGGAATTTACTCGAAATGTAGACTAAAATCACTTAAACCGAAAATGCTGTTGGTCATTTCCTTAAACCACCGATAACAGTTCTACTGCTTCACGGTTTTCATTAACTTTCAAACACATGACCAAATGACCCGATTCTCGATGACGATGTGGCCTAGCATTGACAAGATGGGAGAAACGTCAATGATTAACCGGAATTCAAGAAATCTGGCGTTCGTAATGATGGGAGAATCTCCCTAACTCAGGGATTCGACGTGTTAAAAACGTAAGAGTGAAAGCATAAGACCCGCACTGCATGGGTCTACAAATGGCGATACCTGTAGATCTTGCTACAAAACACCTCAGCAATGCGGTTGCGAATGGCCTCAGGCACATTTTAGGTGGCCTACAAAATTGGGTCACCTGATGTAAAACTGTCCAACAATTGAAACAACAATAAATTGGCTGAAAAAAATAATTAATTTGGTTTCTTTATTCACTTTACAATTCAATTACAATTTTGTTTCTTAAATCCTCGTATTTAATCAACTTGATTTATTTTTTTCCACATCTTAAAAAGAAAACAATTCAACAATTCATATGAAGAGTGGGGGATAGTCATCAACACTGTTAACCAGTATGGTACACTATACACCATAATATAAAGTCAAAGTATCCTTATCTAAATTCATAAATTTGAATATTACTTTCTGGTACATGTTTCAAATTCAGCGATTGAAACCTGGACAAAATAAACAGAGACAAAATGTAAATACTCGGAAATTGTAAAAACATTGTGCCAAAAATAGTTACCATTCCGACGATCTGTGATAATAATAACCTTCCATCTCGGCTTTGGACTTTTGAAAACAAATATAATAAAATCCAGCAAATGAGGCACCATTGATATCCTTTATTGTGTGATCGGGAACCTGTAAGATTTGAAAACATTGAAGCTTGAATGGATACATCCACCGCTTCAGGCAAATCAACCGACGACAAAGTAGCAGAAACATCAACAACCGATCAAACAATGATCAACTTCCAGTACATGGAGTACAATACGGTAGGTGGTAGGCCCACAGTGGTCATTCCTTACAGCAGAGCCTTGATAGTTGATAGTCTGAAGCCTGAATTTTGGTAAAACTTCTTTTGTGGGGTTTGGAAAGAGTGATAACAGAGTTAAGACACTCGGTTTTAGTAGACCCAAAAACTAAAGACAAAGCGGGTTCACTGAACTGTCGATCGACGGTGTGTAATGAAATGATTTGAATAATCGCGCCGAAGGAAAGAGCGGGTAGTGTTTATTGTCGTCTATGTTAAATACCGGATGCCAGAGCTTTGTGCAGTGAAGGAGCTTAGTTAGATGTGAACATTTTGTGGCACTCTGTAATTTCTAGTTATTTTTCGACGAAGTGACTGCTTCGTAAGCGCATATTTTACTACTCGTCACATTATTTATTTAGAATTTGGCTTTTAAACAGACGTGCCTAGTGCAGAACGTACATGAAACAGATGGTTTTCGTTAGATGAAATTCATCAATGAATTTTTTTTTGTTTCTGTCGTACAGCTGTAGTGTTGTCATATTTTAGATGTAGCCGTCAGAGGTATAATACCACTACGTAACAGAGATGGTGTGCACTTTTCGTTTGTGTAGTTTTCCGGCTTGATTCCAAATTAACGACAAGATCTAGGGCTATACTACTGTGGTCTTTGGTGTGAGCGAGATGCATAGAGGTCACATAGTTTTGTCTCACTAAGTTAATCAAGAGAAAAGAAACCTACCACTAAGCCGTAGCAGCAGTCCTTTATAGACGAGACTAATTCAGAGCGTAAATTTTCTCCCGGGGTACTGACGTTTATGTAGAGACACACAAAATTTTGTGTCAGTGTTTGCTTTTGAATACACTAATGCTAATTTTGAGTGAACCGATTAAACGTCAGCACCCTGAGAGATTAAACGTCAGTATCCCGAGAGATAAGCTACTTTCTGAGTTAGACTAGTCGATGTATCTGTAAAATTTCGCTCTAGACTAGCCTATACTCAAACTTTTGAATTATGGCTGGGAATCTGCTGTGGTTTGTATATCGAAAATTGCATTTAAATACAATGAAAACTGCAGCCAGGAAGAGTGCACTGTCGCCTATTCTGTGAATCGGTTGATTTGCCGTTCTACACTCATTTCCTTATCAAGGTCATTTGGTTAACAACCCCGTGCGAAATTCAAGTGTATGAAAAGTGTAGGAAATCGCTTACCAGAAAATGTTCTTTCCATCGCATAAAGACGTAGTCACTTTTCGCTAGACTATCGTAATCGAAATTGTCGGAATTAAATGTTTTTTCATATTTGCTTTTGAATGCTGCGAATTTACTCTGAAAGATAAACAAAAACAAAATATTTTAATGGACAAAATATATCACTGTGGTGAAATCATAACAGTGGAGTCTCTCTCTCTCTCTCCTCTGTCTCTCTTTTGTTTACTTACCCAATGTTTCCTATCCACTTCTTCGTCAGCATCCCATTTTCTGGTTAGAAATGGATATCTTTTTGATATGATTTCACCATCGAAAAATGTGGTTAGCATTGGATATTCTAGGGTCAAGCCAGTGATTTTCAAGTATCCGCAAAGATATGAGTTTTGTTCGTCGACGTGCTGCAAGATAGAGATAATAATAATTACACAACATTGTTGACTGTACCGTCACTAGAGTGAAATGGGGGGTTGGATAGTTAAAAAAAAATATGAAAATTTGGGGAAAGGAAATGATTTTGGCAGAAAGACTACCGTGTCGGAATATAAATAGTTTTAAATTCAGAAATGTAACCAAACTGACTGACGTCACACTCTATTTACGTATTAACATTCGGCAATCTACTGATCCGACATTTTTCCAATTATAGTTCCTGGTAAATTACCTGTAACACTACCTCAACTGCATATTTATTGCCTTTTGATTTTTGAGAGCCTTCGAATTTTGATCCATTGTATAATAACGTTGAAGGCAATACCCCTAATTGTTTGGAGTTGTTTGGTGGAGGTGGCGTATATACTTTTACGGGCATTTGTTTATTTTTTGAATTGTTTCACAATTTAACTCAACAATCGGTTATTTCAAATTTAGTCTGTGTGCACAGCACTGATGATTTAATTGTTTAAAAATAGTTATCAAATATTCAATATTTTTGTATCGTAAGCGTAGCTTTGTAACTCGTGTTTTTGCGTGTTAATGTCAAAAAAAGTTTTTCCTCTTATTATGTGGTGAATACCAATGAACATTGCATATATGGCATACAGAGCCGACTATACACTGGTAGCCAGGGAGTTTGTTTGTGTTTATGGTATTCATATAAGAACTGCTATACAACCTATGAAAAAATATTTCTTCTGTCAAATGGATGTCCCATCAGCCGCCATAATTTTGATCTCTCTGAATGTTTGACGTTTGCCCTCAACTCCGCTTTCAATCCAGCAGCGGAAAATCAAAGCAGCCGGTGAATTTAATTTCTGTCGGTTGGATCCAGAGGGTTGCAAAGTCGAATGCTAAGCACACTTACAAGCACCACATGTGACCATACTTATCGCAAATAATCCTTACAATCGTTATGCAGAGGATTATTAATTTGTGCAGAGGATTATTTGTGCAGAGTATTATTTGTGCAGAGGATTATTTGTGAGGAGGATTATTTGTGCTGATAATGTTATAAAAGGAATACACATACTGCAAGCAAGCAACATACTTGCCCGAAGTAAGCCCTGTCTGAAGTCCATTTCACACATATCTGAAGTATTTTTCTGAAAATTTTCTTTCAGTTGGTGTTTCCAACTTCAACATTGATGTACAACGATCAATAAATTTACCAAATTATGAAACATTGCCGGGGCATAACATTGTTTTGTATGCATTTGCAGTTATCACACGAAATATAATTTCAAAAAAAAAGACTTTTGCGATATGTACCTTCGTAAATTCGCTGTGACGCTTCTTCCACATCGTCGTTATGTGAGAATTGTGTACAACAATGGCATCATTTCATATGGATAATTAAAAGTTTTGTTTAATTTCTGACATAATTCTATTAATGTTTCTACGGTACAACAATCCAGCGCTAACACGTCACGCACACAATTACACAAAATTGGAACGACTGTCGTGTGATGTTTTGCAATTTGTGTGATATGAAACTCGACACGACGTACGTTTCATACAAACAGAATAAGTTTGAATGTAGCGCCTAGTTTAGGACGACGGCGTCGTTGTGTATCTGTACACGAATATCACACACACATTCGAAAAGATTGTTTTTCAAGTTGCTATTTGACTTTGCAAATCAGGTATTCTTAGATCGATGGTTGGATGTAGGGGTAAAAAGCAAACGGTCGATCGTCAGAATAGAAGAAAAATTACGCTGGGCTCTAGCTTGGTTTCAATTTTTGAAGTTAACTTGACGATACAGTAAAAAAATGTCCTCTTGAATTCACGACTTTGGTTCTGCTTCAAGCAGCTTGGATAATTCGACATTGGATCATTTAAAGAATGTATCAAGGCTTCGAGTGACCTTCTCAGTATTGCAGACTCGATAGAAACAGAGAACAACAAATCAAAACTGCTGACGAGGTAGCGCCATTCAGATAATCGAAAAAACTCACTACACTTTATCATAAGCTCCTATCTTATCAAATTCATAAAAACTAGTGTCACCGTTTATCTGAAAAAACTACTTATGGGATTACCTCTCCAACAGTGTACAATCTTGCAAAACTCTTTTAGTTTTCATTGGGAATTCATCGTTGGTGATAACCTGGAAGCAATAAGGGATCGTTCACATATTACGTAAGCAAAACCTTACAACGTGAATTACGTCAAAATCATATAAGGAAACGATTTTTACCAGATTTTATGTGCTCTACCCCACCTAAATGACCCACCATTTGCATAGCATACCTAAAACATGCAGTTAATTTCCGACAACAAGTCCTAACCAACAGCAATCAACTGCGAAATTCGGCAATGAAA
>JANTFA010137200.1:0-22950 GCA_026413405.1 Phytosciara flavipes
CAAGGTACACTGTCCGATTTTCCGCCCTCTAATTTTGTAAACAATGTTTGTTACTTTGCTAGATAGCTGCCTTGGTATCGGATAGTTGGTTAAGAAACTTTTGACACTCTTGACGTTTGTAGTGCGGCATTTTTAGAAATATTGTTTCTGTGGTTTGAACGAAATACGTTTAAGTGAAATAAAAACTAAATCGAAAAACAGCGCAGGGAAACAATTCAATTCTTCAAGGACGAACAAACCGTAAGTAGACCGTTCACGTAAAACCGTTTCCAAATTCGCATCCGGACGTTTACTACCCGGGAATTCAATTGGAAGCATCTTAAGGTTATGTTTTGGTTCATCAAAATTTATGCCTTGATTTCAGATACATTACAATGGACTCCGATTTGTATGACGAGTTTGGTAATTATATCGGTCCAGATTTGGAGAGTGACGATGATGATGACAAAAGTCTATACGGACAGTCCGATCAACAGGACGAGCCTGATGTTTGTACACCGAATACGGTAACTTCTGGGCACTTGTAATGAATGTGTTCCGAATTCATTTTCAGGACGATATTATGGAGGAAGATGAAGTCGATCATGACGACGATAAAACGTCAAGGGCGGTTGTATTGCACGAAGACAAACGTTATTATCCCACTGCCTTGGAAGTGTACGGACCTGATGTGGAAACGATTGTTCAAGAAGAAGATGCCCAAGCACTAGATAAACCTCTAATTGAACCGGTGAAGAAAATGAAATTCCAGCTCAAAGAACAAGATCTACCGGAAACAACATACGAAATGGAGTGAGAATTTGGATTTTTATAGTTTGCGTGCTCGATGCTAAATAACTTCGTCCCAATAGATTCCTTGCCGATTTAATGGACACACCACCGTTGATCAGAAATGTCGCACTAGTCGGCCACCTGCATCATGGCAAAACCACATTCGTTGACTGTTTAGTACGACAGACCCATCCACAGTTTGATTGTACCGAAGAACGAGCTCTCCGGTATACTGACACCTTGTTCACCGAACAGGAGAGAGGCGTAAGCATTAAGTCGATACCGATTACGTTGGTGCTGCCGGATATCAAAAACAAAAGCTATTTGATGAACATTTTCGATACACCGGGTAAGTTGAAGATGTGAAATCGTTGAACTGTTCAGTGCATTCAGTTGAACTGATGCGTAAGACTCACTGCATCCAGTGAATATCAACGCCGTGAGTGTCTTGTATGTAAAAACTTCGCCCTAGATAAGTCGGTGGCCTTGAACTTAAGTATTTTGTGTATGAAAATTATTTCATTGGACAGTAGCAATAGTATTTTGATGGTGAAGCCATTTCGTTTCATTTGAATTAACTAAAGTCTAGACGTCTACAACAAGTATCGGTCTTATGAGGGCTTAAAAAACGTCATCAAGGTTACTCTCATCGACGAGTTCTTATCACGAAAACTTCGGTCAATTTTGTTCCCATTTCTTTTCTACAGGACACGTAAACTTTTCCGACGAAGCAACAGCTGGTATCCGTCTAACTGATGGCATCGTACTCTTTGTCGATGCTGCCGAGGGTGTCATGTTAAACACTGAACGACTGCTAAAACATGCGGTGCAAGAGAAGATGGCTGTAACCGTTTGCATTAACAAAATCGATCGATTGATTTTAGAGTTGAAATTGCCGCCTCAAGACGCCTATTTCAAATTGAAGCACATTGTCGAAGAGATCAACAGTCATCTCAGGTATGCTTCTTCGACTTTTTGTCCTCAAAGAGAAATTTTCTCAACTCTCAATTCCGTATAGCGTTCACACTGGAGACACTCAATACCAAGTGTCGCCTGTCTTGGGAAATGTGTGCTTTGCGAGTTCGTTGTACGGATTCTGCTTTACACTGAAGTCATTCGCTAAATTGTATGCCGATACGTATCCTGGATTGAGCTACACCGATTTTGCTAAACGACTGTGGGGTGACATCTATTTCCAACCGAAAACGTAAGTGTTTCTGTGTTCGCACTGGGTTCATTCAAAGTCCTTGTTCTCAAAGTCAAAAATCTAATTCGCAGACGGAAGTTCACAAAGAAACCGCCACACAATTCAGCCCAACGCAGTTTCGTTGAATTCATTCTCGAGCCAATGTACAAACTGTTTGCCCAGGTTGTCGGAGACGTTGATGCATCACTGCTGGACACGCTGGCAGAATTGAATATTCGTGTGACGAAAGAAGAGATGAAAATCAACATTCGCCCATTGTTGCGATTGATCTGTAATCGGTTCCTGGGTGACTTCAGCGGCTTTGTGGACATGTGTGTGGAGCACATCAAATCGCCGATGGATAATGCTAAGAATAAAATCGATCACATCTATACCGGGCCGAAGGAGGGCATTCTCTACGACAACATGGCCACTTGTAATCAATACGGAAATCTGATGGTGCACAGTGCCAAAATGTATCCTACAGATGACTGCACATTCTTCCAGGTATGCAAGCATCGAAATGAACGTTCAACTAGTCGTTGTAGTGTCTAACCATTATTTTTTCTACAAACAGGTGCTGGCTCGTGTCATGAGTGGCACATTGCATTCGGGTCAAGAAGTACGAGTGCTCGGCGAAAATTACTCGCTGTCTGATGAAGAAGATTCGCGCGTTTTACAAGTTGGAAGATTGTGGATATTCGAAGCTCGTTACAAAGTTGAATTGAATAGAGTACCGGCCGGTAATTGGGTTCTAATTGAAGGAATCGATCAGTGCATCGTCAAGACATCAACCATAACCGAAGCCCAAAATACCGAAGATTTGTACATCTTCCGACCGTTGAAATACAACACCCAGAGCATTATCAAAATTGCCGTCGAACCGGTCAATCCATCAGAACTGCCGAAAATGTTGGACGGTCTGAGAAAAGTGAATAAATCGTATCCACTACTGTCGACCAGAGTTGAGGAGTCTGGTGAACATGTGATTCTTGGCACCGGCGAATTGTACCTGGATTGTGTCATGCACGACCTGAGGAAGATGTACTCCGAAATCGATATAAAAGTTGCCGATCCGGTCGTTGCATTCTGTGAAACTGTTGTAGAAACTAGTTCTTTGAAATGTTTTGCAGAAACTCCGAATAAGAAGAACAAAATAACAATGATTGCCGAGCCGCTGGAGAAAGGTTTGGCCGAGGATATAGAGAATGAAGTGGTGTCAATCGGTTGGAACAAGAAACGGTTGGGCGAGTTCTTCCAAATCAATTACGATTGGGATCTGTTGGCTGCTCGATCTATCTGGGCTTTCGGTCCGGATGCAGCTGGTCCCAACATTTTAGTGGATGACACATTGCCATCAGAGGTAGATAAGACTTTGCTGTCCTCGGTCCGAGATTCAATCGTGCAAGGCTTTCAATGGGGCACAAGGGAAGGACCGCTTTGCGAGGAGCCCATCCGAAATGTCAAATTCAAAATTCTCGACGCAGTCATCGCAAATGAACCATTACATCGTGGTGGAGGTCAAGTTATTCCGACTGCCCGACGTGTTGCTTACTCAGCATTTTTGATGGCTACACCCAGACTCATGGAACCGTACTTGTTTGTTGAAGTTCAAGCGCCAGCCGATTGTGTGTCAGCCGTATACACTGTGCTAGCCAGACGAAGAGGTCATGTCACACAAGATGCACCCATTTCCGGCTCACCATTGTACACAATCAAAGCATTCATTCCAGCCATCGATTCATTCGGCTTCGAAACTGATCTGCGAACACACACCCAGGGACAGGCATTCTGTTTGTCGGTATTCCATCATTGGCAAGTACGTATACATAATGCAACCGGATGCTTTGCAATACCATTGCATTGAACCATTTTTCTACTTACAGATCGTACCTGGTGATCCGTTGGACAAAAGTATTGTCATCCGACCGTTAGAACCGCAACCGGCTACACATTTAGCTCGTGAATTTATGATCAAAACGAGGCGCCGGAAAGGTTTATCCGAAGACGTGTCGATCAACAAATTCTTCGACGATCCTATGTTGCTCGAGTTGGCCCGACAGGATGTGCTGCTGAACTATCCGCTGTAGAATGATCAAACCAGCAATCGTTTAACTTTTTGCGTCAACACTTTATTTCAATTGAGAAAGCCAGCTGTGTTGTGGGTGTGTGTATGGATACAAACAATACGATTGGAATAAACATTCGGTTAAGAATTATAATGAACAAGAGTATGGCCCATCCCCATTAATGGTTGTCCCTTGTCGTTTCGTCGTCTCGCAAAGCGACAGTTCGTTTTCTCTGATTGTCTCGGTGCGTATGATGGTTCTCTTGGATTTGTCGGAAATGGATCAGCAATTCGTTGAAATCGATTTTGCTTTGACATTGAATGGATGGTGTGTCCGTGCTGTTGAATGACAACAAAAGTTGTGATTTATGAGTTCGCAGTGACTTCATGTGAACTTACTCTTGACTCGGTAATCCCCAATAGTTCGGAACACATTGAAGTCGATTGGACAAGCATCGGAATGCCTCAGTTTGTGGAAGCAGCATTAAAATTCCAAATAATGCCTGGGACAAGTGTTTGGCATCGGCACGATTATTGTTATTTGAGACGAGCGTCAAACGGAGAGCTGTAAGATGAACATTCAGTTCTTTAAATCCGTAAACGGAGAACTCTCGTAAAACACTTACAAGCGAAAATTGGTGACTCAATTAATTGGACCAGTTTATCGATTTCCGTGATGAATTCCACCGTTATCTCTAAGTCACCGCTGTAACGGAATTTGATTATTTTGCTTGATTGAATTGAACCAGGAAAGAAATTATTCGACTGAACTCTTACAATATCAACACCAATTCGGAGCAATGTTCATAGCACTGAGACAATAGGCACAGTGACAGTGTTGATATTGGGCAGTGACACCACGATTTGTATAGACATTTGAACAATGATGCCGATTTCTGAAAATACACTCGACTGATTTAAAGCCTCTGCTAATTAAGTAGACCTACAAGTGACTCACCTCATTCCTAATATCCTTCAGTTGACTTCTCAGATCGAATAGATCGGAAGATGTTACTAATATCGTGTGTAGTGTGCGGACCATTATCGAAGCGAATTTCACATTCACAGTCTCTTCGGAAATGATCTCTGCAAATGTCCGGTAGATGAATTCGGCATTCAACAGTAGACAGAGTTGTCTGGAATTGTGATCACATCAGTTGAAGATCAACAGTGTTGATCAACGATGAAACGTGTTTGAATCTTACCTAATGATCAACGATCCACGGTTTTCTAAAAATGGTTTCTCTTCGCTGAACAAATTCATTAAACTAATGAGAAACTTTCTGTAATGAGTTTTGTTGATGTTTGTGTCTGGAATGTTGCACGAAAGAAAATGAGAATCAATTCACCGATTAGGTGTACGAGGAAAACAAACCCCTTGTGTTAGTAGCATTGACGATTTCTGCTAAGACAATCAATCCTTGCAGAACAACTTCGTCCGAATTGTCCGACAATATTCCCAACAAAACGGGAAATAGTCCGCCGGCATGTGCTGACATCTAATTGGATTCGAATGGTCATGCATCTAATCAAGTCTAATCGAAAATTCGATCGATGAATTACCTTGTCTTTGGCTTCCGTAAATAAATGATGAATCCATTTCAACACTGCTACTTTGGTATCAACGGAACTGTGTGCCAAATACTGTCTTAATACTTCCATGATAGAATCCAAGTCCAAATGCTTGAATATCTGAGACATATCACTTTTCGACGACACTAATTCAAGCATGGTCTTGTTAACGGCCTGCGCAGTCTCTTTAATGTCTGTAACGGAAAACGAACAGGCAGAGTTAATGCTTTCAAATTCTGATCTGAGCCTAATCTGGTAGACCCTACGTTTTCTGGCATCTCCTTCGTAGGCCAAACACGGTAATATTGCCGTGAATATCCCGCTAGCAAATGAGAGCATGTTTGGTCCGGACAGTTGTACGAATTCTCTAATCCACATGATTGCGGTGTACTAAAACAGTTGATCGACAATTTTATTGAAGTGACTCAGACTTCCACCGTAAAATTATTTTGATGTCACCTGGATCAGCTCGTTCGTAGATTGTGCGTGTATTATCAAAATATTGGACATTTTGGGCATATCTGCCGCACTGGCATCGTTTTGAATGTTGCGCAGGAATTGAGAAAGTAACGTTTCGCACCTAGAAATTGGAAAACCGTTGAGAGTAAATCGAAAATGGAGTTCCGCTCTCAATTGTTCGTTTACATTCGATGAATTTCCACCATATTGTCCTCGAGCATTTGAAACAATCCGTCCAGAATTTCCGGTAGATACACAACCATATTGATTTCCGGCACAGCATTCAATACAGACACCCATGATATAACGAATTGCCGTGAAAACGAATTGTTTGGATAGACTCGTTCCCTTATCAACGGAATAAAGGAATCTAAGTCGAATGTTTGTGAATTTTCCGTGACGATATCCTGCCAATGGAAGCAATATAAGTTGATGAACTTAATAAAATTAGAACAAAATGAGACGCACACACCTTCAGTAATCGATCCAGTAGTTCACTACCATTTTTTACTGATTGGTCAGGGTCTGTCACCAGTCGACTTAAGGCAGAAAAAATATCCGGAAACAGCGGCACAATCGCTCCTCTCGCTACCTTCACTACATTATACAAAGACTCACTAGCAAAATACCGGACCTTCAATTCTGGATCCGATAAACAGTTGAGAATCGGCCTAACCAGATCATTGATGTACTTCTCCGAGTCCTGTGATTGAAATTTATGCCGTCGATTTTCTTTTTAATAGTTTGTGCAATGTGAAAATCGAACCTTTCCCAGTCCAATACTGACTGCTGCCAGCCCGATGAGACCTCCCTTTCTTTTGTTGGAATCCCGTGAGATAGCAAAATCGTTTCCCAGGAGATTCAAGAGCTTACGAATTTGATTCGTATTTTTGGCTTTGTTGAACTCATTTACCATTCTAGAACATTAGATGATTCATCGGAATCCATAAAAGAAACCACTGATAATACACCCAGTTTTCTGTTATTTACTTCTCTATTTCCAGTGCCGCTGTTTTTCTTTTTTCATAAGTCTTATCACTAAGTGCCTTTGCACATGCTTCTGTGAGGGGCGCATAGCTGGATTCCATTCCGAATATATACTCGCAGTTATCGTGTAATTTAAAGTAGAATCTTGGTTAATGTGTTGCTGGAAGTACGAATGGTAGAAGTCATTAAACAAATCTTAAAATTAAAAACAACAAAATCAAAACTGATCCACTTTGACGTTAAACAAAATAGAGGGCGCACCAAAATGTTTAGTCAAATCACAGCTACTACTACGAACATCGAACTAAACAATCCCTAGAGTGAGACAAACGTAAAGATTTGTTCTGAGTATTCCTCGAACGGTATGTACCCAACCATAGCACTCTAGCTTCAAGCAATAACACTCGAATGTTGCATGTCAAATTTGGAGTCTATTTTACGCATACAAAATTCCAAGGCTATAAACATAGGAGGTCTGGCCATACAAACTTAACTGTGGTGATTTTTTTGTATGAGAGAGGTGTGACACCATTTGCCTGAAAAAATGGCGGATGGCACAACCTCCCTAGTGTACAAGCCTAGCAAAATTCTATGTGTTGAGTGTTTTAACATAGAAAGTATGCCATCTGTCTGTATACGGAAGAAACGCAGAGTATGCTATGATTACAGTAGACTCCAAATATTTTCTATGTTCGTGCTTGAAGCTAGAGTGCCATGTGCTATGAACGACGGAGGATTTCATCAGCAATGGAAATCCAAAAACGTAAAATGTTGCGATCGTGAGAGTTCTATTCTCCGCTGCACAAAAAAAAACGATTGCCAGTTGTAGACACAAGCCCCAAATGGTTGAATAGATTCATTTCTGAGGTACAGTTGAGGCATTAGATTCGGTATGAATCTCAATAGATTAGTGAGTAAGGACGTTGTTACATACATAGATTTGGAGACACAAGAAATATTCACCGAATTCAACGAATGATAAAACTTACCGTGGAAATCTAGATCATCAAACGTTGAATCACTGAAGTGCGATATAAAAGGCACCGGAGCCGTAAAAAAATCTTAGAAACGTTTTTACGCCGTAAATAAAGGGGTCTTTTTGGCTTCATGCCCGTAATTCATTCATTTCTACGAATCATCCCTTGGCCTTCTCACACGAAATAATGTGAGAAGATAGGCAATTTGTAATCCCTTTCGAGTTCGGCTTGCATTTGAATCACCCTGTTTATGAAGTTTGTTGACAGTTCGTACACGGTTGAAGTTCTTGTTTGTTTATTTAATTGTTAAATCTTACCGATTATTTCTTATGCGATTGATAAAACCCCGAGCGTCGGATGTTCTTACAGCTTATTTGAAACAATGTAACGAGCCACCGTGGACGTCCTATTTTATTAAGGTAAATGTGCTTGTCGTTAAAATTGTATGTGCGGGGTAGATGCCTAACTCACAGCCAATTTTCAGCAGAAAGATGTATCCAACGATCAATGGGGTAAATCCCATTTCAACTGGACTTTAGATAGCGGCAATAATTATCATATTCTACGGACAGGATGTTATCCATACATGAAATATCACTGCAGCAAGCGGCCTTATCAAGACCTCACTTTGGATGACAATTTTTTCCGAATCATGAAAGTGATAAATTTGGGTAGAAACGATAACCCTAACACTGACTGGTCAACTGTTATTCATTCGAATTTATTTTTGTCATAGGAATTCCCCTACTTTTTTATGGCATAGCAGCAATAGCGTTAATCAGACACACGGAAATTGTGCATTTGGCTGATGGGCAGAAAGTTCCAATATATTTCTTGTATCCAGAAGATAAGGGATCGCCTCATTGAACTGTTCGGGAGTTTTTATACGAATTGATCTAGTCAACGTTTAGTCGTTTTAGTTCCTAAACGCCACCACTTCTTAAAAATTTAGAAATCCCGAACTCGAATTTATTATTAAAGTTTTCGTTTTCGAATATTTACGTTCCATAGACTTGAAATTTTAATTGAGAAATGGGAAATGAAGAAGAGGAAGAAGTTTTCTGGTGGAAAGCATTTTTGTAGTTGGCACAGTTGATTTCGGACGAAAATTACTACGACACCAAAAAATATCCGAACACCCGAATTAGTAAATTACTTACCAATGGAGCAATTGATGAAAATGGATGGATACCGATCCTGGCGAAACCAAAAACATAATGTTTCGAACTTGAAACTTTCGAGTAAAATACCTCACTAATGAAGAAAATGATGGAAATAGACGATACTTCTTCTGTCTCGGCTTCGCCGTTCTTGGCACTGTTCGTTTAATGACTCACTTATATATCAGTGGCCAAGGTTTGGTCCCAGGTCTCCGAAACTGGCCTCATATTGGTCCGACTTACCTTCGTTTTTTGGAACACTGTGTCACAACCACAGGAAGAGTAGGACATGGACTACTACGGTCCATTGGAAAGCTGTGACTGACTACTCACGGGTCCAATATTAGGACCGAATAATTTGATATCTGTCAGAAGATATGGTCTTCGGAAAAATCTATGGAAATTCGGTGAAATTTGACTAGGTCTATGGACGTCACAGATAAGATTCGTGCATATTCTTAACGTAGAGAGTCTCAGCTTTTTTTCAATGCACATTGTGTACAGCAGTTCGGTGTTCGTAATTGACTTCAAAATATAATACAAAAGTTTTATGAACTCGAATTTTCTAGCATATGAGAACTGATGCTAGGGATGTGCATTGGAGGAACGGAACGCTGAGAATCTTACAGGGAATAAAGTGACCAGGACTTCAGATTACGGAATTATGCGAGGGGGAAACCACTTGCCAAAATTTGTCCCACTATTTCCAATATTTCCATTTATTTCCAATCAGTGGTTACCCTCTCGGAATTATGACTTCTTTGTACTAGTGCTACCAGCTCTACCTATATATGGCGAATTCCACGACCATGTCCCGTGACTAACAGATTGGGTCTTGAAATAGCTCGGAATCGATGAGACTTTTCTTAGAGCAACCTTCGTGGAACCTTATCTCTGGTATACTAGTAATACCTATTTCGAATGTATCAAACATGCTCTAAGTACTTTATTAGTCACGGGACAAGGTCGTGGATTGCTACATTATGTAGACGGTCCGGATCGAAATAGGTTCATTGGAAAGCCAAGGTGTAGTTTCCTTTCCAGGTCATACTTAGTTTAGACCAAGTTGGATAATCGCTTAGACTCACGAACTTATAAATCTTATTTTATAAGTAGCAGCTTATAGCCATCTGACTTACAAGAGACCATCCATGAATCCAGTTCTCACTTTTTACAGATTTTTCAGACCCTCACTTTCCCTATACCGTATAACACGTAAGTCAGACTTTCATCGTGGATGTCTTTCAACCGTGTAGAAAGATGTATATTTAATACAACTACAGTCAATGCACCTGACTTGTGTTTTTTCTGCTAATTGACCAGTCTCTACATATTATACCACAAAATACTGTACCGGATATCCAATTCATCTAATTCGAATCGAATGCATCATAAAATAATGATGATGAAATATTTATTTTCATCAACACACATTGATGTGTGACACACGACCAATGATAATGATATCAAGCAACAAAAAAAGAAGGTTAGCCACATTATAAGCTGGACGGACACACATCTATAACGTAAACCAGAGGGGGTGACCACTGGCTAAAAATCTGTCCCGACCATTCCATTTCCACTATTCAATTCCATAAATTCCAGCGAATTCTAAAAGTCCACTAAATTCCAATTTATGTTCAAAAATTCCATCGGCTTGTACCAAAAATTTCACCTGAGGTTTCCCCCTCGCGTAAACCACTTGCTGTGCATTATATAATGTAATTCAATGGGATGTTCTTGCTGTTCATTTCAGCACGAAGATCAATGTAACATTAAATAAGCTCCTAACACCTTACTAATAATTGTCTCTCATAAAAACCGATGATTTAGAATGTGAAGCAAATTGGTGTAGTGGAGTTTGATGTCGCTTCGATGTTTTATCATAATGTAAGGTCAGCATCACATTTTATTTATCGTGTCCATCATGTATCCATGTGTGTGGCTCTTTTTTTTCTAGCACATCAACATCTCTGAATGGTGTTCATCTCTCATTATAATTGTATTATGTAATGCCAATAGAATAGAGCTATGGTTGCAATTTGAATTTATAACAAGAAACGCAAAATCTAGAAACGTTTTTGTGTTTGGCTTATTGAGGAATTCCGGCCGGATCCAAAACAATTGCTAGCAAAATTGACAGACACTCTTGTCATCTCAAGTAGGTGATATGGTTTTTAATGGTTTGGATGATGATTTATTTGCATGTTTCTAATTACGAATTAGAACGAGTATTATATGCATTCATAAGTTAGTATGTGTATGAGACTTTGCGACTGAGACGCACTTGACGAAGCAATTTATGGTTCGATGTGATATAATGTCGTCAATGCCAATTAAATTGTTACGAATTTTAAGTGGAATATAATTCGGAACTTTATGCTCAATTCATACACTTGAACGAGACTTTTTTGTGTGGCCTCTGATGAAGACAACATCAGTGCCCAATATTTGTGGATTTATTCACTTAAAGAACTTTTAAATGTGTACAAGTGGAGCAGCTGGTTAAGCTAACGTCGATAAATGCCCCGATCAAAATATCCTACACTTTTGTAGCTTGTTGGTAATGTTCATTCGAAAGTAGTGCGCTAGCTGAATGAGTCCAGAAAGACAATTAGAAAAAGAAGCTTTCCCTTCCAACAAAAAAACATGGGAAAATTCAAAATTAATTTAGCGTACGCTCTGGTTCGACCCTCCAAGGCTACTCGAATAACCCCTGTTGGAATTCAAATAACTACATACTCCAGGGCCGGACTGGCTCTGATAGGCATGAAATGCAAGAAAAAGCGCTTGGAATGTAACAAAAGGAGCTTGAGTTGAAGAAAAGGCGCTGAAAGACACATCTGGAAGGCGCCAATATAGCAAATTGAATGAATTCAGAAAAGCGCACTTGTGATTTTCCAAGTCGCCATATATGGTCAGTCCGGGCCTGACATATTCACACATCTGAACTCGTGCATTCATGACTCACTTACTTGACCACGATTCTGTTGTTGTCCACGTGACATTGTTTGTAAACTTCGTCAGATGTTTTTGGAAGAATGACAGCTCCATCGTAGAGATGAGTGGGTCGAGGCATTTTCAAAATTCACAACGAACAGAACTCAATCCGATAAAATTTTTGAAACCCTACTCGAACTCGATGAAAGTGTCGGGTAGTTCTTACCTAATTTGTGAAACCCGCTCACCTCTAACTCCGTGGGAGATTAAACAATACTGTTAATGCAACACACACACACCCAAACAACTTTCTTGAATGTCTGAGGGCTGTAGATTCCAAGTGAACCGAGATGAAGCCGTCACAGGCTATATTTGTAAAATGGACTGTCTTTTTGACATTTTCTAGTAAATTTGTTGTTTCGACTATTCTGAGGATTGCGAAACGAGTGTAGTATTCACACCATGTCAATAAAGCCTACAGTTTAATTCTCAAATTGAAACCAACTTGGCTCAGCTTGGAAAATCACAAGTGCGTTTTTCTAAATTCATTCAATTTTCAATATTGGCGCCTTCCAGATGTCTCTTTTGGCGACTCTTCCTCAACTCAAGCGCCTCTTGCACTTTCTTTCACGAGAACGCCTATCAGTAGTCAGTACGACCCTGCTCAGCTTTCAGTGACTGTTTACATATTCCATGCGCTTTCCTTAGCGATTTGAAAAACCTTCCATCTCCCCACCCACGACTTTTTTCCATGAAAATCAAAAAGATTTTGTAAGTAACCGTTCTCAATCCTTGAGCCCCTTCACCCTTCACTGCGTAATTTGTGTACAGCGCCTTATAGATTGAGTTAATACAAAAAAAGTCGGCTTAAAGATCTACCAATTTAGGAAGGATCACTCAAAAGAGGAGATGTCTGTTTATCTATATTCAAAATATCTTTTCGAAGAGATGGGAGGGTCAAAATAACATTGAAGATTCGCTTCAATCACTAAATCCTCAGACTGTCATACCTTTTCCTTGATAAAATCGAAATGGTTTTTGTGGTGACAAGGACGTTATTATATTCTGGATCTGTCCTTTCATTCGAATGTCGACCCCGAAGGCAAATCACTTCACTGGATCCATTGAAAAGCCATCAATTTTATACAGAATTTATACTTTTTATTCTTTGCAGAGAAAAAAATATTAATTTTTCAATAAAGATATTTGCAAATTTAAACACAATAAAATTATTACACAGAGACACATCCATAGTAAACGATGATGACGATAGTTTGTGTGTGGCAAAGATTTTCCCATATACTTTGTCTCTCTATCTCTCTCTCTCTCTCTCTTTTCGGTTCTTTTTAAATAAATTATTTACATTTTTAGAAGTGAGCCAAAGATTTCTAGCCCTTTTTCTCATAAATAAATTTTGTTTCGTGTTAAAAATCTTAATAATTATAAAAAACAAAAAGAAAAAAACTTTTTTCGTTTCAAACAAAACTCTTCGCATCTAGTTTTTCGTAGTATAAATAGTGTGACGTGTGTGTGACAGTACGATTAAAATGCTCTCGTTACATTCGAGTGTTTTACTTCGCGGGAACAGTTAGAACAGTTAGCCTCGCGGGTACGGTACCATACGCAATAGAATTATGACAGTTGTCGGCACCCACATTCCATAGAAGTGTCGTTAGTTGTCTGGGTTAGTGTTTTAAACGAAGTAAAACACTCTATAGGCAATCAAATGATTTGAAAGTTTAGCTTTTTTTTTGTTAAAATTTTATTTTTACTTCTTACAGTCAATGGTAGTGAATTTGGAGCGTAAATTTGCTTCAGCTGTTTTTCAGATCCACCCCTACAAACAGAAGAGCTTTTGCGTCTTTACACGAGCGGAACAGTTGAACTTATGCGAGTGGTTAAATCGTATCGTATCAGCTCTTATGTTTGTGTGCGTGGATCAAAGCAAATTAACACTAAAAATTCACTGCCTTTGGCTGTAAATGCAGACTGTGATGGGTCAATGCATAACTAGCAACAGCTGATCTCCGTTAAATGACGACACTCATTAGAACACAATAAATCCAATAAACGCAGACCAACTGAATCAAAAAACCAGCTGTTTCTAGTTTATGCGTACGAAACTTGTTTCGTCGACTGTATAAAATCAACATCGTAGATTCTTAGGCTGTGTTATGATGCACATGAGTGTGTGTTGTATATCAAAAGAAAGAAAGAAAAGAATCGCAAAAAATGCGTATAAAATACCAAGGCTCTGTGTGTCTTTCGTACGGTTTTTTTTTCTTCGAAATTTAATATAGTAAATTCATATCATCATCATGATCGGTAACATTCTATGTTTCGCTACATTTTTTTTTTAAATTTTCACTTGGACTCAAATAAAATTTTCTCTTCTCTAAACAAAAACAAAACGGTCTCTCGCTCGATAATAATTCATCAAAAATTTGTAAATTTCCGGGTTTCCTTCTTTTTTTATTGTATAAACGTTCAACGAATCGATTTTCCTTCCCCTTTCTCTCGCACTATGATAAAGACTAACCATTTGAAAATTTCTATTTGTTCAAAAGAAGAAGAAAACAAAAAAAACTTTTTTCCCATGTAAAATTTGCATATAAAAAATACTTATCTACGCAGCGGTGTGTGGTTGTGGTTGTACGAAATGTTCACCCCAATTCTTTGAATTTTAAATTTTATTTTTTTTATTTGAGTTTTGTGTATAATTTGTAGTTGCCCCCCCCCCCTCTCCCCGCAATGTCTTCGTATTATTATTCGTTTAACTACAAACAAAATTTTGTTTTTGTTTTGTTTCTATTCATTCCGCTTCAACTTAACCTCGTTTCGATGGCGGAATCAAATGTTCGGGTAATACATTCGGCAACTCATTTCCGTCCAATTTCACGTTTATTAAATGCATTGATAAGGCAAATTCTTCGGCATCCAAAAAGCCGTCAGCATCCACATCGGATAATTTCCAAATTTTGCTCAGCACCGAGTTCGGCAACTTTGATTTTATCAATTCGGATTTGGCGGCTGCGTTTTTTTAGTTTGGGGAGGAAAATGAATTTTGGTTTTAGGATTTAGATCAAGTAAGTGGGATTGAAAGCCGAAGCTTTTTCCAATGATCTCACCTGCTCCGGTTATTTTCCCGTCGACGGGATTCAATGATTCGAATAGGGGGTCTGTCTTTGCACGTTCTCGATTGCAGATCCAGTCATGTTCGCCGAATCCAGCGTCGATACCTTCACCGCGTTTATATCCGAATGGTGATATGACATCGTCCACAACTCCCTCAAATGCACCACCTGGAAATAATTTGTTTTTGTTAAATCTATGAAAATGTCTGCAATATTCTGGAGTGCTTCTTTAGTCAGCGAAATTTTTTGGAAACTGACAGTCATCTGTTATTGTATACACGACAGCAAAAATAAGTGTTGGTCTTCGAAATTTATAGAAAAAAGTTCAAACAACAGTTTCAGTTATGAACTTTCGCAGTTTGTAAAATGTTAACTGCTCAGTTTTTCGGAAAATTTGGACTTCCCCCACCACTCCCACTCTGTCTGCACTTTTCCAATGCCTGAAAAGTTTCACCAGACCCCCTCTTATGTTGACGTCCCCAAATCCTATCGTATTCAATCGATAAACAGAAAACAATTTCAACATAACGCCTCATCATCACTTGACAAAATGCTTGATATCGAACATTCCGAACGAAACGTTCTATGCTCATCGTTTTAATAATAAAACGGCACACTGATTTTGTTTGTTATTGTTACCATTTCGGAACAATGCATTTTTATCACTTCCGGCGATATGGTAATAATGACTAAGAAAAGTTGTGTGCATTTCGCTGCACTACCGTCCATGAAACAAAAATTCGGCCTCAGTTTTACAATTCTAATCTGAAAAAGTTTCCTTTTGAAACTTGTCATATGGCTGTTGAGTTCCATGTGTTCCATTAGAAATAATAAAGGAATGTCGGAGGATGAATTATACATGAGCTCCATCCGTTTAAATATTGAAAACAAAACCCCATGCCCATCAAAGTATTCTGTTGTTCATATCGAAACATATCGAAAAGCTAAAATATAATTGATTCTGAATAATTGAACGGCATAGGTATACTACGACTTCATAATATAATAATTGGGTCTAACGATAGAAACGTGTCCATCGTTGCAGCAATCCTTTTATCAAAAACCACGAAAGAGAAGAAGAAGAAAGGATGAGACTCGCTTTGGGCATGAATTAGGCAATCGATTTGAATTGAATAAACCTAACAATATTACATTGAAAATGCAATGGAAATAGTCTTGATTTTCATCGACTTCTGAAAAGCATTTGATTCAGTAGAAACATGGTCGACACATAACTCATTAGACGAATGTATAGAATAGACTCAAGATATTCGAATACGATTCGTTACGTCTATATAAACGCCACGGCATGTATAAACTTGCGATGGAATTCAGGATAGGTCAATGTGTAAGATAGGGTGACACCATCTCACCGAAGGTATTCACATCAATGCTGGATCAAGTCGTCGATGTCATGAACAGTATAGCATGCATTTCTAAAGTGGAGTTGGGCGCGGATTACATTGCATGGAGGACAACTGGACGTTGGACCAAAACAATCATAAACTAGAGACTACGTTACTCAAGACCTAAAGGCAGGTCACTAGAGAGATGGACGAATGGAATCACTAACTAAAGAAGCGAACACTTAGAAAAGAACTGACAACGAGTTGGAATGGATCGTTCAAAATGGGAGAAAATCGGAGAGGCCTTTACATCCACAGCAGCGGATATAAATTGACTGTGTTTTATAAAAACGTTTGATGCGCAACAACGTTCATATAGGCTGAGATGGAAGATTGGAATTTTATCTCTTCAATTATGCGAATCTTTGCATGCTTTGTACATTTTGATAAGAGGTCACGAGAAGTTTATTTTCCGTTGGAATTTTCGCTTCGTTATTGAAGAGATTTGGGACATTTGGAGACTTAATATCTCAAATTAATCTCAATTTATCAAAACGAAGTATTTATTCGAACCGAACTGTTCTGTTCTGGCTTGAAATGAGATAAGAACTGTGTTCTTGCAGTCGCGTCCACTATAGAATCACATGTTCCGAGGCCGAAACAGAAACGTGAAATTAGGTGAGAGTGATGAACACTAGCTCTGTTGAGGACCGATTGATAACTACTTGTATGTGTGAATAGCCCGTTGCCAAATCGTAACGTATCGAAATCACTATGTTCTATGACGTACCCTATCTCTACTGGCAGCCCTTGGTGTCAAGTAGCCAACTGCCCATTGCCTCAAAGATTTTGTACTCATGGTCTTGTATGTTGCATGCTAGGCCAGCAGTGAACAATAAAACTTTGGGCTTTTTCATACTACCAGCCTATCAATAGCAATTAGCTTCTATCAGAATTCGCAATCATTTTTCATCTAAAAGTTTATCGCATAGCCAAAGTTTCGTTAAAATCTACCTTTGTAAGGCGAGTTAAAATATTACAGTTTTCATTTCGCGATAAGAACAAAAAAATTTTTTTTCTTTTTATCTATCATCAATGTCCTACCTATATTTGAGTTATATCATCATTAACATCATAATATGCCCGTACCGTATGCCGCGTACCATATAGAAACGAGTGAACAGAAAAAAGAAGTGAGATTACAAAATGTATACCTCGATTCGGAAAAGATAAGCGTAAAAAATTATTTTCCTGTCGACATTTACAATCATCGGTGGCCAACATACATAATATGGCTAATCAGTAAGGTGTTGGTATGCAAAGGTTCGCTTCTTTTGTGTTTTCAAAAATTGAGCATATTGTAACGACAGACCCGAGAAATGCAAATTTTTGTCGAATTTCAATTTGCACATTTTGCCGGTTGCAATTTACTTATTTAATAAAATGCATTCCATTCAAATGGCAATGTTTATCGCCGATGTGGTATATGGTCTTGGCTGAACAAAAATGTTGACCTACTTTATGGGAAATGGCTGTGGTGTATTCCAACATTAATATAGCTGGACTTAGTGTAGGTACTAATCAAAAATTCACTTGTGTACAGTCTCTAATTGACTTTTAATTAACAAGTTGAGCTCAATGTTTGGAATTTTTCGGAAAATTGGTTTTGCCGGGCAAATGAAGCGATTAGAAGCGGAATGCCATTTTATGTGTAGTTCGAACCCAATCTTTTTATATTGAACAAAGTGGAACGGTCATTATCGGCTCATACATGTTTATTAATCATTCCGATCAAATGACACACATGACTCTGTGTGACGAGCATGTGTCAGAGCTCGATTGCAATTCTCGCAATGGCAACGTCATGGTTTTTCTGCAAGGGCGTCATTTTTACGCTTGAGTGATCTTGAGTGTACTCTGTTTTCTATATTTTGATTTTTGTCACTCAATGTGGTTCACATCTAGTGACAAAAACAAACCCATTTCTCAACTTGATGCATAAATTACTATTCTCTCTCCGATAACATGGCATGTCAGCCTCCTCCACTTCGTCTAAAATAAATCACCGCTATTTGACAACACTCTGAATTTCGTCATTTTCTTAAATACCGTTTTTCGAATGCTAAAGAAGCATGAAATTTATGGATTCAATAACTTTTCTTTCGAACAATGAGCTCCCAGCTGAATGTAATTGTCGTTTTCTGTTTTGAATTGGATCTAGATCTATCCAAGCAACTTTTGCAGATTATTTGAGCTATGGTCAATTTTTTGCTGAATGAAGTCGCAAGTTTATATGAAATCTAAAGACATTTTTCACTCTAAAGTCGCAGACGAAGCGACGAGTTAGCGGAAGCTGCGCTAGATTGGAACCCGCAAGAAACAGAAAACGAGTACGTCCTAACATTATGTGGGAAAGGACGATCGTTGAATAAGCCAGCAGTGAAGGAAAAACCAGCAATAAGGTTAAGGCCCTAGCGCAAAACCGTGTTCGCTGGGGTGTCCTATGCTCCCCAAGGAGTAGGACAAGATGATGATGAAAGACATTTTTCAGAACAGAACTTGGGGAACAATTTGTTTCAAGACTCGACTCGATGAGAGACATCTCTGGAAGCAGGAGCATCAACTAACGCTTGATTTTAAGTTTTTGCGCTAATCGAGTAGCATTCTCTTGCCTTGAAAGACAAAGTCTTTGAGCGAAATGTTGGTCGATGTCCAAAGAGTGGATTTCATAAATGGCAAACGACCTGGTCCCGTGACTAACAAGCTAGGTCTTGGAATAGCTCGAAATCGGTGAAAATTTTCTGAGAGTAACCTTCGTGGAATTCGAATGAATCAAACATGCTCTAAGAAAAGATCAATGGACTTCGAGATATATTTTGGTTTGAACTCTGTTAGTCACGGGACAAGGTCGTGGATTGCTGCATATGAAATTTTGTGCTCGAAATTTTATCAAAAGGAAGAGCTAGCGCACAAAGTAGTGCATCTATAAGTCCCTGTAGCCAACGAACTAGAAAATATCAACAAAACAAACACACAAAGACATTTTCTGAACAGCCATAAGGTCGTATGCATGCTACACGCAGCATATCTATCTATGAAAATGCCTTTTACTAATCTCAGAGCAGACGAACGACTTTGCCTTTAACGCTTTACGTTAAGGTCTGTTTTTCCACTTAAGTGAAACAGAAAATCATATTTTAATCATAGAGAGTGGAAGGTAAAACTTGTATTACGGTGTACAGCCGTACACACAACACGACACAGAAGCAGCGCACATTGTGTGTACACATTAAATAAAATGTTAAAAATGGTTGTACGATCGAATTTTTCTTATCAAATTGTAATGTGCATTGACTTGAGACGTGTGTTTGTTGAAGGAAAAAAAAATGGGGAAAAAAGAAAAGAAAACTTGTGATGATACATCACACAAGTAGGTATTGACTTATTATGTTCTGTGTCTCTGGGAGTTAGTAACAACCGAAATGGTATAGCTCTGAATAAATTACCGATGCGAGCGAAAATGTATTGCTTTTGGATATAATTCCTATATAATATGTACGTTCGACCTTGTGTATGCGTCAGCGTTCCAATCAATTTTATTTTTATAAAAAAAAAATTAGATGACTCACCTTTAACAGCACTTTCGGCAACCAAATTGTGTTCTTCGTGCGGAATCATTTCCATCAATCGAGCAATATCATTGGCCAACATACTGTCTACAACTTCGAGTAGATTCGGCTTCAATGAATGGAATTTGGTGAAATCCTGATGTTGCAGATGCTCTTGCATTTTGCGAATGTCTGGGAAATCTCCCGGCGATATCTGATGTTCCCGTTGGATGCGATCGTAAATTTGACCCAAATTCTTGATCAATTCCTTCTTTTTGCTGTCCTTGCCGAACATGGATGGCATCTCCTTGCGCAATTCCGATATGATGTACGCATGAACTTTGGCTAATCGTGCGCGCTTTATTAAGTCGTTCAGTTTCCTGAGGGCGGCGTTGCGTGGCAACGACTGCAAATCTCTGAACAAGTCCTGTTCTTCATCCTCGAACAGCCTGCGGTTGACATCGTAACGTAACGGTTGGTCCCAGAATGAGCCGATATAAACACGAGCCACTTCGGGCGTTTGTAACACTTTACCTAATGACCACATCAAAGCACCGTAAACTCTCATCAACTGCTGATGATCAATCATATCAGCTTTGTTCAATATAATTCTAATTTTGTCATCGTGTCCTTTAAGAGCCTCAATGGATCGTCGAAATTCGTCGGATATGTCTAGTTTGTGTGCATCGAACAGCAATATGATTCTGTCCACACGTTCGGCAAACCATTCCAATACGCCAGTGAAATCATACCCACGATCGATGCGTTGCTTCTCGCCAGACAGGATGCCTGGTGTATCAACAATTGATATTGCCTGCAGCACTGGCGAACCGACCGACGAACATTGGAATCGGTTCAAAAATGCATTGCCGTACTTAGAGAGCGGTCGAAATTGCTTTTTCGGATCGACGACTAATGCATTACCCGGAATCACGCCCTCTTTCTCGTCATACATTACCGCAATGAATCTATCGGTAGTTGGTTCGGGGCCAATTCGAATGCCGGGAAAGTCTCGTTCCAGCAAATATCGAATGAATGTTGTTTTGCCTGTTGAATATTGTCCAACAAGTAGAATCATTGGCTTTGCATCGAAGTCTGGGTCCTCAAGTTTTGGTGAATGGAAATCATGGAACTGATAATGTTCCTCCAGTGGTAAAAGTTTACTTCGATAAATTTTCTTCAATTCACCGACGACGTTCTCAACCACCTCGACTTGGGCCTTTTCTCGCTTAAGAAAACTAAACATTTTTAATTTGAAATCACTTCACAGCCAATAATTTAAATATTAAAGAAAAAATATTGACGTCCGCTATATCACTGCACTGATTTAAAACTCCGAATGAATAATGAATTCAGTCATAAAGCGAAAGATATAAAGTTATGATGTGACGTAGTCTTTTTCAACATTTGGTCACAGCACGCCCAGTGAATAATGACTGAAAATATGCTCAACATGAACAAAGATATATGAAGTGGAATCGGACCCAGTCGCCGCTATTTTATACACAATATTCAATGTGCCAAGACGTTTGTGTGAAGGTAGGGACGTGGAAAATATGAACGGGTATGAAATGGTTGGTGTGTACAGCTATTCGTCATTGATAACAGGTGGACCTGTGAACTTGCGATGCCGACAATCGGTGACTAATTGAAAAATGTATTTGGAGAAGGTAAAAATTTTTTACGCTGTCGAAATGAAGGAAAGTGTGAACGCTATTTGGAGCTAGTAGAAAACCTTATTGAATTAGGTTTTTACATAACTAGTACCCCGTGCACAAATGACGTCACGCTATTTTATAGGATTTTTGAAATTTGTTAGGAGCGTCACGTTTCCTTTGAACACCTCCTACTCCTCCAAGGTGTGAAGTCATTTGTGTAGGACTGCTAGGTATTATTGTACATTACGCCCGTGGCTTTAAATTTTCATTAAGATGAGTGTAAAAGTTGCTGCTCGATCCGAAGGCGATGTGAACTTTGTTGAACTGAGGCGAACCGAAGTCAATAAACACATGAAAACGAGAATTTTCATTTTCATCTCGAGTTATGTAAGAAACTGTTTCGATGGGGTTTCTTGCTATTGCACACATGTTTAAACACAGAAACCTTTTCAAAAAAGGCTAATCATTTGTTATCGTAACCAACAACAAAAGTTAGTGGTGATACAGGGAATATTATAGCAAAACGCAAGGTTTTGTAAGAACCGGTTAAGACTCATGAAATGATTTCTTCTAAGTCAATGGATGAGCCCGTACCCCTTAGAAAATGTGTATACCACCTTCGTGATCTACTTGTTCTTTCGAAACCTTTGTAAAATGAAGAATGAAACAAATGAAAAATTTATGAAACGGTTCGTATTCGCTCAAAATATTTTCATTTAGCCAGATATTTCACACTCACATCAAGGGCATCTTCAGTGACCACAAACAAAAACAAATTTTTTCCTTCCTAAATTCGCTGAAGGCACACGAGCAATTTTATTTTGCTGAGATCGACAATTAAAAATTATGCTGCGATTTCTATTGAAATCATATTCACCACAGGCTATATACTGTTGTGAAAGTCACCTCGATACAGGTACGCGAGCTACACCCCACAGCTGACGATAGTATTGCGGATTTTATACAAAAATTTACCTACTGTGATGATTATCGTCGTCGTGATGATGTCACATTGTAGGTAATTGCGGCTCGTCGAATTTCGGCTGGCTGGGGCGGTGATAAGGGCTCTAGGAATACTTCCGGA